>JARQOC010000006.1:421501659-421523037 GCA_033576535.1 Allobates femoralis | reverse complement strand
CCACGAGAGACACCAAATCTGTGCGCTACCCCGCTCTTCCAGCTGCCCTGTGTGGTGGCAGACTGGGTAATAATGGTGTTGGTGACAGCTTTATTTGCAATTGATACCAAGCGCCTATTGCTAATGTCAGCCGTCAGTGTGATAGTGTGGCGACCCGCTCCCACAGGTAACCACAATCTCACCTATAGCATGGATGGATTTCCACAGTGGGTATACAGTACAAACAACACCTTCCACGCCAACCCAGTAGAGGGAGCTCTACTTGCTGCCCTTAGGCAAGATCCCCTATAAATACTGGTGCTGAGGGCAGAGTTAGACAGAGTGTGCAGTCGCTAGGAGAACTGTGAAGAAGTCCTGGTGATCCGTGCCGCGCTAGGCCCAAGCCAGAGACACGAAACAGCTACCCGTCTAGCTATAGCAGGGGCCCAAGAGTGGGGTTGAAGGCGAGACGTAGGAGTAACGAGGAAGTAGCAGCCTGGGGACCGAGGAGCCGTTTTGGATCACTTCAGAAAGCACCCCGGACACCGGAGTCCGAGTCTGTAGGAGAGCACCCAGCCCAGCAGAGAATACCGGTTTACCGTGGAGACTTTAGTCTCCCGGGCATCTGTGCAGTCAGCAACAAGGGAGGCAGGCCCCGCGAAGAGAAGAATAGCGGCAGTCCAACGAGGGTTACCCAACACAGCACAGGTGAGAGGAGAGCAGAGGAGGCCAGCCAAGTTCAATACAGGGCAGGGGCTTCACACAATGGAAAAGAGCAGAGGAGGCCTTATACTGTGAAGACCCAGAAGTGCTACCTGAACACCCAGCGGTGTACTGGACTTTTAGCTGAAATTCCACCAGTAAAAGGTAAAGAAACAATCTCCGGTGTGTGTGTCTATTTCTCTACCCTTGACCCTGCCACTTATAAAGACTATTCCAGCCACTGGACAGCAAAGTCCATACCCTGCTTTCATCCCTGATCAGATCCACATCCAGCACCACCACCATCAGTGGTGGTCTGCCCCAGGGACTCAGCTCCCCATGCAGGGAGCTGCTCCATCCAAGCTGCAGTATCATCTTCCCCGGTGGTGTGAAGCGACGCTGGTGCCCATCACCAGAATCTGCAGGTGATGTCACAACAAACTTTATTTCCATTCCCTAACCCCTTTTCAGTTGATCACCATGGCCACGGGTCTGGGTAGGCCATCAGTGACATCCCAACTACAGCAGGGCCCAGATACCCGAGTCCTCACACAACCCTGGGTGATTCAATAGCGGGCCATTAGCAATAGTGAAAGAGCTTTTTTAAAAAATACAGACACCAGAAAAAAAAAACACACCTCATTCACCACTTTATTAAAATACCTACCAATTCCCTCCGACGTAGTCTAGGATTCAGTTACATCCAAACCGGATCCAAGATCAGCTGATCAATCTGCCACCGGCAAACAGATCAGCTGATTCATTCAGCTAACTGGTCAACAGATCAGCTGATGTGTCGACTGGTCAGCTGACTGAATCAGCTGATCGGTTTGAGGCCTTGCAGCTGATCTCTAGACCGGACCGTCTTCCCCTCGCATCCTGGCACAGTCTATTTTGCTTTAGCGGTGTATGTACAGGCAGCCAGAAGCTGCCTGCACATATATTGCTAAAGTTAAACTACAGCCCTGACACACACACATACACAAACACACAAAGACACATACACACAAACACACACACATACACACACAGACACATACACACACAAAGAAACACAGACACGGGAATGTCTGGTACAGCTACAGCCTTTATTTTCCTCCTACGCGTTTCGGAGCCTCCTCCCGAGCTCCTTCCTCAGGGAACTTCCTGAGGAAGGAGCTCGGGAGGAGGCTCCGAAACGCGTAGGAGGAAAATAAAGGCTGTAGCTGTACCAGACATTCCCGTGTCTGTGTTTCTTTGGCTTTGGAGCAGCAGCGCGGACACCGAAGCACTTTGTCCAAGATTCTGCATTACGACCACGGTCACCGTTGAGAGTGCGGTCCCTGCAGCAGCTGCTTGTACGCTATTCTACCAGTTGTGGGTTTCACAACTGACTAAGGTGAGCAATTCCACATCGACAAGTGAGAGTTTTTAATTGAGATAAGACCCTATACGCGCATTCTTTCTTTCACACATACACACACAGACACATGCACACACACAGACACATACACACACACAGACACACACACACACACAGACATTTATCTCACACGGAACCAGGAACACGGGACCCCTAAATGGTGGAATTTCCTGTTCCTGTTTTTCCTGCTCCTGTGTGACATCACATCCTGCTGCCTCTCCGCTTTCGACTGAATAGCGGATTGTGTGAAAAGCAATGAGTTCTTCTAGTGCTTTTTTTTTTATAATGGGGCCTATGGAGGAAATGCAGACAAAAAAAATGCCAATTAATTGACATGTTCATTCTTTTACGGACCCCTTTTCTACCCCAAAAGTGCATCCGCAAAAACTGTGTGTGTGAATGGCAACAGTGAAAATCCATTCACTTTGCTGTTAGCACAGACGCAGATGCGTTTTTAGGGGGAAAAAAGGCTGGAAAAAAATGCAGTGTTTGAACGTAGCCTAAGGGCCACTTTACACACACCAACTTATCTGTCCAACTTCTGACCAACTTACTGGTTGCAGTGAAATCATGGACATATTGCTCCATTTTCTGGCTGTGTACAAATGGAACAATGTGTCCATGATTTCACTGCAACCAGTAAGTTGGTCAGAAGTTGGACAGATAAGTTAGTGTGTGTAAAGTGGCCATAAATCTCTACAGGTAAACGATCCTTCTATTCACTGACAGTGTTGGCATAATGCATATTAATCTGTATGTATTGCAACAACTATTGTTTGTTTAATATGATGTGATTTTATGTCTGCATGCATATTGTTCAGATGTCAACAAAGTTAAAAAAAAAAAAAAAGTCCTCATTGAGAGACAGGATGTTCCTTCCCCAGCTCCCAGCATGTACATTCTAGTGTGGAGCTGGAAGCTGAAGGTTACAGCAGATTTCTCTCTCTCTCTCAGAAACCAGATTGATCCTATTCTCATGTTATAAGCTGGATGTTGTTAATTCTGAATAAATGAACATTCTCTGTTGCTCGCTGTGGACATCACGCTGATTAACGCACTGCTAACAGATTATGGGCCCAGGAATCACAGAAGTCCCAAACCTCCAGAGCACAGAGATAGAAAGACAACAGCAAACTGAGAAGAAGTAAAGATGGCCACTACCAGCAGCTCAGCAAAGTTTACAGTGCCAAGCCTGAATAACCAGAACTACCAATCCTGGAAATTCAAGGTGAAGATGTTGCTGATAAGAGAAGGTACGTGGAAATACACTCAGGAGCCCAAGCATGACCCAGTGCCACAGGACTGGCTAGAAATGGATCAGAAAGCACAGAGCACCATATCACTCAGCATAGAGGATGATCAGATTGTGCATGTGTGTAAGTGTGAATCTGCAAAGGAAATGTGGGAGCAGCTGCAGAAAGTACATGAGAGGATAAATCTAAGTAACAAACTCTATCTAATGAGAAAGCTATATCAGTCTAAGCTACACAGTGACCAGGACATGCAGGACTACATTAAAAGCACTCTAGAGACTGTAGAGCGCCTGCGGGGCATTGGGGAAGATATGAAGGACTTCCATGTAGCAGCACTACTACTTAGTGGTCTCCCAGAAAGCTATGACACTCTTGTAACTGCACTAGATCCACGCCCAGATGATGAGCTTACATTGGAGTACATCAGAGGAAAGCTTGTAGATAAATATAAGAGAAAGGCAGAAAGTGTGAGCAGCAAAGTATGCAACAAGGAAACTGCTTTACAAACACAGGATGAGCCCACCAGCAAAACCACCCTAAAGAAACACGTGAATGTTTTGTATGCAAGAAGCCAAGTCATTTAAAAGCTGAATGCAGAGACTGGAAAGCTAAAATGAATCAGCTGAAGAAGCAAAACAGTCAACAAAGAGTTAAGAGTGCTGTATTTGAAAATAATGATCCTGTAAATACTGAGGCTGCATTCACATTAGTCAATACATTTAAATCAAAGCATGTGTGGTGTATAGATTCTAGTGCAACCAGTCACATGACCAATGACAGAGACTTCTTTACTAAGCTTAACCAAAGCAAGTCAGAGAAAGTGATAATGGCGAATGGTCAGTGTTGAACTCAGAAGGCATAGGAGTTATATTGATTGTAACATCTCTGCAACGCAAAGCAGAAGGTTTCCTGTGAAGGATGTGCTATATGTGCTTAGTCTTGAAAGTAATCTGTTATCCGTGAAAAAGCTTACAAAACAAGGGAATGAAGTTACATTTAAGCACGATAGCTGCATCATCTCAAAGGAGGGTCACACACTAGCAAAAGGAAAAATCAAAGATGAACTGTATCAGTTGAAATGTAAAGAGTGTGTATGCACAGCTAAGCAAGAAATGCACAAGAACTGTATTCATGTATGGCACAGACGGCTTGCGCATAGAGACCCAGAAGCAATAAGAAAGTTATTTCAAGAACACTTAGCTGATGATATTACAATTGATCCATGTAACCAGACAATGAGGTGTACCAGCTGTATCAAAGGTAAAATGTTCTAGAAAGGCCTTTCCTAAGAAAAGTGCTACAAGAACAGAACAGCCACTAGATTTAATACACACAGATATCTGTGGCCCAATGCGTATTCAGACCCCTGGAAAGAAGAGATATTTCTTACATTCATTGATGACAATTCAAGATACACAGTTGTCTATCTACTTCACAGCAAAAATGAAGTTCCAGAGAAACTTGAAATATATCTAGCTGAAGTATATAACAAGTTTGGGAGAATGCCAAAAATTCGACGTGCAGATAATGGGACTGAATATACAAGTAATGAGACACAGAGCATTTTAAGGAGAAATTGGAATCATATTTCAGACTACTGTACCATACAACCCTGAGAAAAATGGTGTAGCAGAAAGAAGGAACCGAAACACTCTGTGAAAGCGGAAGGAGTATGTTATTTGATGCAAATCTGCCTACAGAATATTGGGGCGAAGCTATTATGACGGCTTGCTATCTTCAGAACAGACTACCAGGTAAAGCGACAGAGAAAACTCCATTTGAGAAATGGAATAGTGCAAAGCCAAAACTACAGCACATAAGGATTTTCGGAAGCAAAGCATTTGCATACATTCCCAAAGAAAAACGAACTAAGTGGGAATCTCACGCTAAGGAAGGCATTCTGGTAGGTTGCAGTGAAACCCAGAAAGGTTATAGAATTCTACACCCAGAGACAAACAAGGTCACAATAAGCAAAGATGTTTTGATTGATGAAAATTTTGTGTCACCCAAGTTTTTGTGATATTATGCCAATAGTCCAGATGAAGCAACAACAACAATCTCAGTCACAATCACAAGACAATGAAAGAGAGAATGTAGAAGTCTGGCTAGATTCTTCAACCACTTAAGGAACAACAAAAAGCCTAAGTGAACCTGAAATCAGACGATCGTAAAGATCAAACAAAGGGATACCAGCTAAACGTCTATCCTACATTGTCAAGACACTACTGAGTCAGAGCCACAGTCATGGGATGAAATGCAAAAACTACCTGCTCATGAAAGAACAAAGTGGATCAATGCCGCTAATGAAGAAATGAACTCGCTTCATCAACTTCAAACTTGGAAACTCACTGAGTTGCCACAGGGTAAAAAGGCAATCAAGTGCCAAGTGGGTATTTAAAACCAAATATGACTCTGAAGGTAAAGTCCACGATTTAAAGCGAGGTTGGTTGCAAAAGGATATTCTCAAAAATATGGCGAGGACTATGATGCTACTTTTTCCCCAGTCACCAAGCAGACAACATTCAGAGCCTTGATGGTCGTAGCTGCTGTACAAAAGATGTTTGTCAGACATTTGGATATCAAGACTGCATTTTTAAATGGTGACATTGAGGAGGACTTATACATGACTCAACCTGAAGGTTATATAAAGGAAGGTGAACAGAACCTTGTTTGCAAACTACAAAAATCTCTTTATGGTCTTAAGCAATCGGCCAGAGCATGAAACACCAAAATGAACAAAGTCTTGTTGGAAGAAGGATTAAAAGAGGTCAAGCGGATCCATGCCTATATAAGAGATATACAGATGGAAAGTGGATGTATATTTTCTTATATGTGGACGATGTAATTGTAGTTCATCAAGAAGAAGCCAAAATTGGGAAAATTACTAAGATGTTGAACCAGCATTTTGAAACAAAAGACCTTGGAAATGTAACATATTATCTAGGAATCCATATCCAGAGAGAGGAAGATGGAAGTTTTCTTCTAAATCAAAGTGCAAAAATTAATTTAATTTTGAATCCGTTTGGAATGACAGAAGCCAAAGGTGTATCAACGCCAATGGAATCATCCTACCTGAAACTGGAAGAAGATGACCTGTTGCCTAACAATGAGAAATATCAACAGGCAGTGTGGGCACTTCTATACATATCGACGATGACTCGACCAGATATGACAACAGCAGCTGGAATATTGTGCAGATATGTGGAGAAACCGCGCCAAAAGGACTGGAACGCCGTTAAAAGAGTTCTCCGATATTTAAAAGAGACACAAGGGGTAAATTTAAAATTATCTGCAGCAGGAAATCTAAGACTCACCGGCTATGCTAACACAGATTGGGCTGGTGATTTGCACCCTCTGGCCTACTACTTACTACTTCCTGGTTTTTCCCTTTTATCCCAGTGCAGTCACCTTGACTACGTCCCACCCACTTCCCTCTAAACCCTACCACCCCTTGCCCGCCTGGAGTCCCGGGCTCCGAGTTGGGTGTTGTATTCTGTGGGTGTGTTTTGTGGCGCTTTTGTTTAAGCAGACTAACCTCTGCTTGACTGCAGTTCCCTCTTGTAGCTACCCTGTACGCAGGTGCTCCACATGTCCATGTGTCCTCAAATTGTAATTCATGTAATAATATAAAGCTGTAGTTCAGTTTACATAAACACAAATGTCAGCATTTCGACATGGCAACGGTCTAACAGTACAAACATACAGTGGTGGCCAAAGGACTTCCCATGTGTACTGTCCATTTGAATGTCCTGCTGTTGTATGCTGTAACATCAATTGTGGTGTGTACCATATGTGCCCAACATATGGATGTGTGCTTTTTTGAGACAAAAAAAAAACAAATATTGTTGTCATACACATGTATTTTGCCCAAATATAAGAGGAAACATGTTGTGCGTACAAACAGAATATCAGACATGTGCTGTCTATAAACATAAGAGGAGACATGTCCTGTCTATGTGATATGAGACAAGTGCTGTCTCTAAACAGAATCTGAGATCTGTGCGTGCTAAACTATGTTGTGCTGCCAGCTCACAGCCCCTGGGCCATTAAAGTACTCACAGTATCTATCCTTATTGGCCTGTGTCTCCTGCCGGCTGCTTCCATGGGCTAAGGGTTGTAGTCCTGCCATATGTGGATCATCAGCAAGCCAGCCCCCCCAACACTACCTCTCCATTGCTGGAGTCAATGGAGTCGACATAGCTTGGTGGGGTGTTTGAGTGTTGATCTCGGCGGCGTAAAAAATTGTGGAGGACACAGCAAGCCAAGACCACTTTGTCGATGGATTCCAACTACATATTGATGGGTGTGTGGAATATGCGGAATCGGCTTGCCATTATTCCAAAAGCATTCTCCACCACTCTGCGTGCCCGGGAATCTCTGTAGTTAAAGATACATTGTGGTAGAGTAAAATGCCTCTGGGGGTATGGTTTGATCAAATTGACATGGAGTGGAAACGCCTCATCCGCCAGAAATACAAAACTAAGGTTGGCGGTGGTCTGATGATTTTGTGGCAAAGGAAGGCACCCATTTTTTAGATTCTGACCAAATGATGATTGGTTGAAAACACCCCCATCCGACACTCGGCCATTAGTACCCACAGCAGTATACATAAATTCATAGTTGGCATTTACCACTACCAACATAACAATGCTGAAATAACCTTTATAATTAAAAAAATATGAGCCACTGTCGTGTGGTTGGGTGATTCTGATGTGTTTGCCATCAATGGCACCACCACAGTTGGGATATTGCCACTTATTGTGAAATTCTGTGCTAGTTGTCAGCCATTCCTTGGGTGTTTGTGGTAACCACATGTATGTTGGAGCCAAACAGCAGACTATTGCCTCGCAGGTTTCGGGTATAAGTTGGCTGAGGAGTGGACGGGACACAACAGATGTGTATTGTAAGTCCTGTATTCAGCGCCCTATGGCGAGAAATCACAGTGTAGCTGCCAACCTCTAGTCTGCTGGTACTGCTGGACGCATTATAGTGTCGTGGCGGGCAATGAGTGGTGTCACAGCATCCAGCAGGAGTTTGAAATACTCCTCAGACATCCTGAGGTAGTTTTGGTAGTCCAGTGGGTAGTCTGTTTGGAGTTGGCGCACCAGACGCATGTGCAAATGATCATTGCGCTGCTGATGCCACTCCCTGGCCCAGAGGCGTCGCAGTCTTCTCCTGCGCCTCTCCTCCTCCACGCGAGCCGCCTCCATCAGAAAGTCAGCCCCCACCACAGCATGTTCTGCTTGATTCATGCTGATAGACCTCAAATTAAAAAATGTTATAAAAGGCATAAACATGTGGTCGCTTAAAACACTTTTTAAATGTGAAATTGTCAAATTTAAAAAAGAAAAGACCAGAGTTTTGATGTTTGGCTGAACACGTATGTGTTCAAAAGCTGCTTTGCAACACACAGATATGTCCACTTGTAGGCGTGGTGTTGTTAATTTGCTGGTGTTATGGCCACTTTACACATCCCAACATCGTTGCGATGTTGGATACAATGGCGTGGGACCGCGCATTTTTTGGGCAGAAATCCAAGATCGCCCTACTCCCAAAAACATGGCAGACCTGGATGGCTATCTGAATGGTGTAGTGGAACACTGAGGAACTATATATCATCACTACTATATATCATCACTACCCTTCTGTAGGTAAATGTTGGCAACACCTTAGTGTCGCAGCCGCAAGACTAATGCTTGTGTGTAGTCATACGTACTGTTGTACGAGTCTGTAGCAAGCACGACCCTGTGCATACGTTCCGTCGTTGTATACTCACCACACCCAACCATGATGCTGCAGTGTCGTCAAACAGGCGTGGCTCATGTGACGCCTTTTCCCCCGCAGCAGCTGTGACGAGTAAATCGCAATGATTAAATTTGGATATATTGTGCGTCCAAACATGTTTGCTCTCCTTGGGCTTTTGGCCTTCAAGCCTTGCGGCGGATTTTGTTTCACAGCTGGTGCTGCAGTGTGTGTTCAGAAGCGGAGGTATGATTTCAAATTCTGCCTCCACATGTTATTCTGGAATATAGTGGAGTCATGGTTACAGACTCAGATTGTGACTTTGACACAAGCACACACCCATGGCTGTGTCCCACAAATCTCCTTAAGGCCACGTTACACACACAGATATCTGTATCCAACTTCTGAACAGATCTCTGGTTGCAGTGAAATCATGGACACATTGTTACATTTGTACACAGCCACAAAGTGGAACAATGTGTCCATGATTTCACTGCAACCAGAGATCTGTTCAGAAGTTGGTCACAAAAGTTGGTGTGTGTAAAATGGCCTTTACACACTGCTGTTTAAGTACCTAGCCACATCCAACAGGTCCTGCGTCTGTTTGGCTGGCTTGCCCTCATCATGATCTGTCAATTTAGGTTGCACTGACACTCTATGTGCTTATTAGTGTTGACCCTATTGTTTTAGGGTACCTTTACATGTCACAACGTTGCATGCAATTTTACTTGCAACTCACTGGTTGCAATGAAATCTTGGACACATTGTTCCATTTGTACACGGCAACAAAATAGAACAATGTGTCCATGATTTCATTGCAACCAGTGAGTTGCAAGTGAAATTGCATGCAATGTTGCGACGTGTAAAGGGGCCCTTACAGATGCCTAGAAACAATGGCGACTTTGTGCATGCATTCATCGACGTTTACAGGGCAAACCCCTGCTTATGGCTAACGCGGCCTGCAGCATATACAAACAAGGACATGAAACAAGTGGCATTTCAGCAACTTGTCACCGTGTGTGCGCAGTATTTTCCTGAGCGCAACTGTGATGTTAATTTTGTCAAGCGCACGATCTAATCTTTGCGGACTGTTTTTAAGAAGCAGGTTGACAAGGTCACCAATTCACAGCAGTCGGGCATGTCCACGGATGACACGTTTATGTCCCGACACTCTGGTATTATGATCTGCTCCTCTTCACAATGGCACATCAAACACCCAGAGCCATCTTAGACAGGGACATGTTCAGTCAACCACCACAGTCCACTGCTGAAGAGCCCGGTGTCCCCGACAATGTAAGTATGTCACCTATGCAAATGGCTACCCCCATTTGTGGCACAATACACATATTGTAGTTATTGCAAAATAAAGTGAGGCTAGGAGAACTGCCTTGTGTGTTTGTGTTGTCAGCTACATTAGCCACATAATGACAACAACCATTGGAAGTTAATGTATTGGTGCCCCTAAAATGGGAATACGTTTGACAACCAAACACGTGGGTATTGCGTGGTTGTCAACAACATTAACCCTCTGTTTTTACATCATGTCATGCCATGTCTTTCAGTGTGGTAGTCACATACATGTTCCTGTGTCGGAAAAGTTAAAATGTGAAGGAAGGTCAAATTTGCAAGGTTGTTTACAATTTGTTTGGTTATTCATGTAGGACCCGCTTGCAGGTACCTCTAGTGTGTCTGCAACTCCCATACAGGACACACCATCTGATATGTCACCAGTGGAGGAGGGCGGCGACTCTGCTTTTCCACACTCTCAGGCTCCATCTAGATTAGTTGGTGGCAGGAGGAACACACCCCCACCAAAACCTGCCGAGATGCTCAATATCGCAAAAAGGGTGCTGGAAGACCAAAACAAGGAGCGACTGTGTGGCTTTGCCGCCGTTGTCCAAGAGAGGCTGCCATCGCTGCACCCAGATCAGAGGCATCATGCTGAACGTGTGATGTTGCAAATGATGGATGACGCACATGCGGGTAGGCTGAATTCCACCTCAGTAGTGAAAACTGGAATATAGCGGCCAACCGCCTCCCAGCCTTACAGGCCACAAAGCTATGTCCATGCACAATCCTCACCAGCGCAGAGGACTGTGCGAACGACTTACCATACACATAGGTCCAGGGCTAACTATTATGATGACATAGTGCCAGAGACCAGCTTTGACCCTTCAGAAGAGTACTACAATGAGTACCAGCAATTATAGTAGGGTTCTGGGTTTTTTTTGGATTGATGTATTGTGCAAGTTTGCACCATTTTTTTGTGTTCACAGTATTATGTGGAGTTTAATTTATTTATTAATGCCACCATATGTTTGTGGCACTAATGTATGGATTTGTGCATTTCGATTTGGCATTAACAATGTAATAAACCAGTTTGTGCACATGTTAGCCATGATTATTCCGTAACATCAATAGATGAAGGCAGCACTGTGCTGCCTTGAGGTGTTGTGGCATATAATTTTTTACAGCCAAGCATTCTCTCTTGAAATGTACCAAGAGGGTGATATTAGCTGGGCCGTACAACACACCACTAAATTACATACAACTACCATACAGCTCTGGGGTGGCCATAACAGGATTACATATGTTGGGCATCTTAAGGACATAGTGTGGGTCTACTGCAGAGAGGTATAAGCCCTAGCACTGTAACACACATTGTTGCCCATGGGGTTATGGCATTACCAAAAAAACACTCCTAAGCAAACACAATGGATGTGAGTAGGTGTGTATGATATCATACATTTTGCTTATGGTGAACCTTTTGGTAATGTGTGTATGATGGTCTTTTTGGAAAATCACTAACCCCTACAAAATCGGCCATAGTCCATGTGAGGCTAGTGGTCAACGTGCCTCTGTGGTTGGGCCACCAGCAACTTCCGGATGACATCTCCCTGATGTGCGACTTCCCGCGCCAAACTTGCATTCTGGGCATGGAGGTACACCAACGAAGGGAGTCCTGTGGGACGAAAAGGCACATGGGGAAGCAATGCTGTGTGTAGTGTTGTTACTTGGTCTGTTAGGCCAGTTCTACTTACGGTATTGGAAGTCTTCCACGCTATCACGTTGTGGTGATGGCGATTGGCTAATGGCCCAACCATGATCTTCTTGTGGACTGTCTGTATTTTAAATTTTATTCCACATTTTTATATTACAAACATGCAATCACATGTGGCCTACAAAAATTATTAACTACTCCTTTAAGTGCAGCACATACCAACTGGTGAGTGTGGTCCTCTAGGGCTGCCGGATGTTGTAGAGAACCCACCCTGGGGTGACCCTATGCTTGCTTGACCCTCTGGTGATAGTGTAGGTGGAGGAGGTGGTGTCCCATCATCCAGGTCCTCAAACGGCATGCTGGAGGCAGCAGGCAGTGGCGACCCAGGTGCGTGTTGGGAGCACTCTGGTGACGGTGGTCCTGGGTCATGGTGGGGCACTTCTGGGCTGATGGTAGAAGAAGGCTGAGGAGTGGATGGCTGAGAATCTGGCTGTGGATTGTCAGTAGCTGTGGGAAGAAGAGCCAAATATTTCCTTCACCAGAAAGTTCAAAACACTAAACAACCTACATCACACATATGCTCCAACATCTACAAGTATTGTTCTCACAAAAATCCAGCAGGCAAAATATGCAAACATTTTCTGGTGTGTTGTTGTTTCATTTCTGACAAAACACTTACACAACACTTGAAGTTTCAACATAACACAGGACACGGTGGGAATAGGTGCTGATGTGGGTGCAAAACACGAACCTAGTTGGACAGTGTTATCATGATCCATTGCTCTGTGTATGTTGGTGTGTCCCTTTCAGTACATCATGGGAATCAGGATGCACAAGCAATGTTGCACATAGTGGTCCTTATGTCCTGAGATCCGCTATTTTGCGTCGGATCTGACCGCAGCTTCTCTCCACCCCCAGCCTTCGCCACAACCGACGCTGGAACTGTTGAGGACACACAATGGAGTACATGATTAGTAGAGTTGGCAACCTAAGGGGGCTTGATTATGTAGAGATGCTGTGTACAGAATCTGAGTTTCACACATAACATACCTTACGCAGCACTGCCCGCTTATGCTGCCTAGGATGTCCATGTGGTACATTGCACCAATAATCATGGCTGTCGAAGACCTGGATGAGCAGCATCACCTCTGCGTCATCCCAGGGAGAAGCGCGCCTCCGAACAGCCATTATGACAGATGCGCTGGCAAATCAAAATAAAATGATGGTAGCGCAGCCGCAAATGTCATGACGTCACAATGCACGTCCTGCACGCACAGTGCGCTTGTGCGTTCGCGAAGGATGCACAACTAGATAATGCAGACTTTTAGGCGACGCACCAGCGTAAGGAACATGTAGTAAGTACTTCAGAGTCAGGGACCCCTGGTATAGTGGTTCAAACTGAAATAGGGACACATTAGTGATGTGTTTTATGTAGATACAGAAATAATGCAACATCAAGGTAGTGGATAATAACTGCAAAGTATGTGTCTGTGTATGTGTCTGCACACATATGTAGCCATTTACCAATACATACGTATGACATTACAAAGGTGAGAGTATTTGTACCTTGATTTCCAAAAACAGTGTGTGTGTAACACGTCGGGTTTGGCATACATGCTGACACACTTGCCCAACGTGCCATGTAACGCAGCAACTACAATTGCCATCACTGCTAATGAAAGACACACAGACAGCTAGAAAAGGTTACAAATGTCACTTTCGACATACAGTTGTGGCCAAAAGTATTGACACCCCTGCAATTCTGTCAGATAATACTCAGTTTCTTCCTGAAAATGATTGCAATCACAAATTCTTTGGTATTATTATCTTCATTTAATTTGTCTTAAATAAAAAAACACAAAAGAGAATGAACCAAAAAGCAAAACATTGATCATTTCACACAAAACTCCAAAAATGGGCCAGACAAAAGTATTGGCACCCTCAGCCTAATACTTGGTTGCACAACCTTTAGCGAAAATAACTGCGATCAACCGCTTCCAGTAACCATCAATGAGTTTCTTACAATGCTCTGCTGGAATTTTAGACCATTCTTCTTTGGCAAACTGCTCCAGGTTGCATGCTCAATGTGGTACACACAAGGACACAGGACAGAGGTTGAGTCAACTTTAATCCATGTCAACTGGCTGCAAGTGTGATTTATTTATTGCCAACACCTGTTAAGTGCCACAGGTAAGTTACAGGTGCTGTTAATTACACAAATTAGAGAAGCATCACATGATTTTTCTAACAGTGCCAATACTTTTGTCCACCCCCTTTTTTATGTTTGGTGTGGAATTAGATCCAATTTGGCTTTAGGACAATTCTTTTTGTGTTTTTTCAATGAAGACAAATTGAATGAAGATAATAATACCAAAGAATTTGTGATTGCAATCATTTTCAGGAAGAAACTGAGTATTATCTGACAGAATTGCAGGGGTGTCAATACTTTTGGCCACAACTGTACACATGCGACTTAAAAATTCACACACCATATGTGACAGGACTTATTTGTGTATTCATGCAATTTTCATAACACATATTTTGCTGGTAAATTAACAGGCTCCCTGATAGGCGGAGTGCGCATAGGATCGCTGCAACAATGCTTCGTGGCAGCACGCACGGAGCCGCCAACGATTAAATGATTTGTTTTGGTGCCATACACCGGCAGCCAATCCGAACGCAGGAATGTTAACGAATCACAAAAGGGGAGGCGAGGCACACATATCCCCCTGGCACGCCTACGTGCTAGATTTCTGCATCGCTAAATTAGACACTAGTTGGAACATGTCCAACGACCCAACATCGTCTGATTTGGGGTCCGGGTCTCATATCTGCAATGAACGATCTGACCACTTATCGCTAGTCAGATCGACCTGTCACACGCAACGACGTTGTTAACATGTCGTTGGAGCGACTGAAAATCAGTGACGTTTCAGCGATATATTTACAGATATCGTAGCGTGTAACAGCCCCCTTAGGTTAATCCGTCACTCCCTATTTTCTATATCATTTTCTCCTTTCTTTACCCATGATGCACCAGTGATCATGCAGAGAAGAAGTGTATATGTCTTTAAAGGGAACCTGTCAGGTGGTTTATGCCCCCCGGCTATCACTATCTGTACCTGCAGCTTCATAATACTATTCTAATCATCCCTGTCTGCACTCATAGTGTAATGTGAAAGGTGAAAAAAGGCATTTATACACTTATATTTCAGTCCCCACCTTGGAGGAGGAGACTGTCTGGCAGGTTAATAGTTAACTCACTTTTAACTTGGATGGCTAAAGGACCTGTGTGATGTAACGATCATGTGACCATAGCGGGCGGAGCTAAGCCAGCAAACGTATAATGTTCTATGAGAACTTAGCTCCGCCTATTGTAGTCAAATGTTGTGACATCACATCAGGTTTCCCAACATGTTCTAGCACAAGGCTGAAATGTTAACTATTAACCTGCCACAGTCCCCGTCCTCCAAGCTGGGGACTGACTGCCTCATTACAAAAGGAAATTTAAGTGTATAAATGCTTTTTTTTTCACCTTTCACATTACACTATGATCTCAGACAGGGATGATTAGAATCTAATATATAAAGCTGAATGTGTGTATGTGTGGATTGGCACCTACACCATCGCAACTACATCTTCCAAACAAACCCAAAGGAGTCAGGCCAAATCATTTGCAATTCATTATTTATTTTAAAAGAAACACCATGTAAAACTGACAATATACAATGGTACACAGAAGGAGGACCGCTTGACAAAATTCAACCACAATGGTATTCACAATGGTCTTCAATATAGTATTCAATCCTCAGGTATAGCCTTATCAAACAATAGTGCCCCAAATGGGTGCACAATATACCTCAAGAGGATGACACATTACATATAAGCCAAGGGTCCCATTTACCTTCCTGTGACCGCCCCCTGACGCGTTTCGCACCAGCTTCTTCTGAGGAGGGTCAGTGTCTATGCATTTGTAACTGTGTGCCTCGGTCCACAATATCCTACAGATATTGCTGTACATAAGGGTTTTCCTGCACTTGGAGGTTCCATAACAGGCTGCTTTTGCTTGATAGCAACATATTGAATATTGTTCTTGCATGTCACTTAACATTGGTCTTGGCCAATCCTCCTAGTTTATTCTACATATGGGGTTTGAGAGGTATAATTGCTTGGCCACACTTTTGTTTGATTTATTATTCATATGCAAATTATTCAGACAATATTGAGGACTGTATATGGTACTGTTATAATGTTTATTTCTTGGAGTTCTATTTCCTTGCGGACTGCGGTCCGACAATTGTTTTAATTGTTTTTAATGTTTGCTGTTTCGCTCTAAATAAAGCTTTTTGTACTTGATAAAAAAAATTTTGGTGGTGTGCTGCTATCGGTTTTGTCAATTCCTTTTCTATTACCAAAAGTTTTACATGGTGTTTCTTTTAAAATAAATAATGAATTGCAAATGATTTGGCCTGACTCCTTTGGGTTTGTTTGGAAGATATATTGTATTAGGAGGGCCTTGTTACCTCTATCAGGTGGTTTGAAAATACCATCGCAACTACAGCCACAAAATTTTGCAGTCACACGTCTGGACCCCGAGAGCATCGTATGCTATGTTGTGAGGCGAAATTTTAACCCTGCGCATTTCAGTTCACCAAACAATTTTGCCCCCGTCTACATAATGGGGAAAAAGTGAATGGAAAAGTGTTGGAGGAAAATCGACAGCTGTCAGCTACAGCCACAAAATTTTGCACAGTTACACGTCTGGACCCCGATAGCATCATAGGCTATGTTGTAAGGCGAAATTTTAACCTGCGCGTTCCAATTCACCAAACAATTTTGCCCCTATCTACATAATGGGGAAAAAGTTAAAGGAAAAGTGTTGGAGGCAAATTGACAGCTGTCAGATGTGAACAAGGGGGACTTAAAGAATAAGAACGATGGCGCCAAAGATTATATACCGTGCAGTTGCTAAGGTGGGGCCCCGACATAGGATACTCACCACACACGGGGATATGAACACACACAAAATGCGCCTCACACTACCACGTGCTTGAACACATATGCCACCTTCAGCACACATTTCACCACACATACACCAACCTCGCCATATAATCGCCCTAAAACACACACAAGTCTGGTATTATCCTTCAAAAATATAATTTGATTAATAAGCAGCAAAACTACAAGAGAAACAAATGTACCATATCTAATATATAAAGCTGAATGTGTGTATATGTGTGTGTGTGTGTGTGTATGTCCGGGATTGGCATCTACACCGTCGCAACTACAGCCACAAAATTTTGCACAGTCACACGTCTGGACCCCGAGAGCGTCATAGGCTATGTTGTGAGGCAAAATTTTAACTCTGCACTTTCCAGTTCACCAAACTATTTTGCCCCTATCTACATAATGGGGAAAAAGTGAAAGGAAAAGTGTTAGAGGAAAATCGACAGCTGCCAGCTACAGCCACAAAATTTTACACAGTCACACATCTGGACCCCGACAGCATCATGGGCTATGTTGTGAGGTGAAATTTTAACCCTCCGCATTCCAATTCACCAAACAATTTTGCCCCTATCTACATAATGGGGAAAAAGTGACAGTTGCCAGTTGACAGTTGTGAATGAGAGGGGCATAATGACAGCACCAAAGACTAACAGCATATAGCAGCATATAGTGACTAAATTGGGGCCCCAACATGGTATATTCACCACGCACGGGGACATGTATACACACCACATGCACACAAAGAGTAACAGCTAAGGTGGAGCCCCAACATTGGATACTCACCATGCACCCAAACACACACACACCACAAAGAGGCACACACAACACAGAGACACACACCACACAGACACCCCCCCAGGGACACACACACATACACACCCTATAGGGACACATGCACTCACCCCACAGGGACACACACACACACCACAAAGAGACACATAGAACACAGAGACACACACCACAAAGACCCCCCCATAGGGACACACACATACACACCCTATAGGGACACATGCACTCACCCCACAGGGACACACACACCACAAAGAGACACACACAACCCAGAGACACACACACACACCACACAGACCCCCCCCCCACAAGAACACACACACATACACACCCTATAGGGACACATGCACTCACCCCACAGGGACACACACACACCCCAGGGACACACACACCACACAGACAGACACAGATGTGCCCAAATCACCTCACACAACTCGCCTCATACGTGTGTTATGTTTAATTTCCAAAAATAAACATCCAATGTACAACACATGTGCCATATAGGGAATTAAGGCAGATGTCAGTCACGTCACATGAGCTGTCTATTATGTGTGTGTGTGAGGTAACATATACTGCCCGGCCAGGGGGAGGGTTTACTGTTGGATGGAGATTTATCAGGCTGCCTATAGTAGAGGTTCCCATCTCCAGTCCTCAAGGCACACCAACAGTGCAGGTTTTCAGGATTTCCTTAGTATTGCACAGGTGATAATTGAATCACCTGCACTGGGGATGATTCCAATTTCTAAGGAAATCCTGAAAACCTGCACTGTTGGTGTGCCTTGAGGACTGGAGTTGGGAACCTCTGGCCTATAGCAACCAATCACAGCTCCGCTTCTATTTTCCTACAGGTCATTAATATGACATATTCAAATTCTATTTTGTTATAGCTAACATCAGTTATTTATTAACCCGGGCGTAGCCTGGTAGTACAGCTAGTAATATTATAAAGCTGCAGCTACAGATATGTGATAACTGGAGGGGCATAAACAGTCTGACAGGTTCCCTTTAAATAATGCAATAACCCTGAGAGCATTGCACTATACTGGGTGATGACTACCCGTTGATCCCTCCTATAGGAGACCTGAACATTAAATCCAACCAAAAAGACAGGTACCTAAAAAACCTAATTGTGAGTACAAATTTGTACACCTCAGAAATGTAGGTCAATATAGATCAAAGCATCCTGGCCTCCTGATTTATCAATATAAACCATCATCACTAGTGTCAGGTAGGAAACAAAATCACTGTTAATGCAGAGCACTCAGAATCATAATGACAGACATATTTTTATCATATTTTTCCTTAGCTATAATGCAGTTCTATATTATTGACTTGCATGCCTTAGGATTATAAGTGGACCTGTTCACATTGCATTTTAGGGAATGCCATCAGTTTTTTGTTGTTTTTAATGACAGAAAGGCAGTGCACACTGATACTAAGGCTGGCTTCACACAACGATTTTTACCTGTCCAGTTCTGTGCGGTATTTTGCAGGAGTCACCGGACAGAACCTGACAGCCCAGGATGAACAGAACCGGAGGGCAAATATGCCCTCCGATCTTGTTTTGTGCCGGATTCGTTCCTGGGCGCCTGTGCCCTGTCCAGTGTTGAAATTCCAGCACCGCGGGTGCAGGTGAGTTGGCCGCAGTGCTCAAATTTCAGTCGTGGAGCTCTCCAGGTGCTGAACTACAGCGGCAGCTATTTCAGCTGCGCTGTCCAGGTGCTGAACGAGCACGGCTTGAATTTCGAAGCCATTGCTCTTTCAGCACCTGGTGTCCAGGAACCGGATTGTTTTTTGCCAGATATGGCGCTATCCGGCGCCCATAGACTCCCATGTTATGGTCGCCGGATTGCCCCGGATCCGGAAGGATCCGGTTTTGTTCGTTTTTTGCCCCGGACACAAAAAATGCTGCAAGCTGCAAGACACAAAACCGGATGGAAAATACCGTAACTGCCATCCGGCACCATAAGGACAGATGGAGGCAAAACCTGATCAGGTTCTGTCTGGTGCATCCTGCAAAACAGACAAAAAAGACAGAACCAGACAGGTAAAATCGTGGTATGAAGCCAGTCTAACATAGGCAAACAAATAGGAGAGAAAAAAGAATATACATGTCATTTAGGGTATTTAATAAGCTTGGTGACAACCCCTGAAATCAAAGTATTTTCTTAAGGCCACGTCACACACACAGATATCTGTTCAGATATTGTTCACAGATCTTTGGTTGCAGTGAAATCATGGACACATAGATCCATTTGTACACAGCCACAAAATGGAGCAATGTGTCCATGATTTCACTGCAACCAAAGATCTGTGAACAATATCTGAACAGATATCCGTGTGTGTGATGTGGCCTTTATGTCTGTTATACATTTTCATTTATAATAATCTCATTGATTATTGTTATTGCTGTTTTTCCATGTTTTATCTTCTGTTAGACACAGTGGGGGAAGGTGAGGGGATTTAATGAACTTTCTCCTCTTCCCATCGTGAGTCAGATTTGTGCTGCTGCTTACAGAAAATGTATTTATGCTGAAACAATGCAACAAACCATCAACTGTGTGACCAGGACTAATTGCCCTTAAATGGGTTGCTGGAGTTGCTAATTTTTGCATTGGAGGTGAATGATTTTGGTGACGGGACATACCTACGTTTCTACTGAGGCGCGTGTATAATCTGCAGGCTGTCACCTACCTGCCTGTTGTGCCCAACATCTTTTGCTGCCAACACAGAACAGTCTTAGACCACTCCAGTCAGCGACTTTGCCACTTCTCCTGACATCACGTCTATAGAGGGGCGACTTCTGCAGATGGGCGCATAGCTGTCGTCATGCTGATTGACAGCCAGATCCTCCAATCAGGTAGCAGAAGACGGCTGTCAATCAGTATGATTTCGTCGTCTATGCGCCCACTTCCGCAGAGTAGAGTGAAAAGGAACCTCTGCTTCACTTACGCCGCCATGAAACCCGACAGGACTGGTCTGTACCTGCTCTGTGGTGGGGGTGAACGGAGGTGAATGGTGCCAGGCACAACAGGCAGGTGGCAGCTATCTGCCTGTTAGCGCTTAGGCTGGCTTCACACCACGGCGCAGTCCGGTCCGGGGCTATCAGGCATGAACCTGACAGCCCCGGACCGGATCAGCACACAGAACCGCAGGGCCAAATGTGAAAATTGAGGCTAGCATGGAGCTAGCCGCGGTCCTGAAACAACAGAGGCGTGCAGCCGCCGGTATCCGGTTCCTGGATTCGCACGGGAGAAGCAACATTTTTGTGTCCGGTGAGAATAATCCGAATTCTCCTGGATTCCACCGCAGAGATGAAACCGGATGGCAGAGAGCTGCCATCCGGCTCCATCCGGCCCCATAGGCTACTATGGGGCCAAAAACCAGTCCGGGGCTGTCTGGTTTACACCGGACAGCCCTGGACCGGACCTTGCCGTGGTGTGAAGCCAGCCTGAGACACATTTTTTTTTTAATAGAAATCCTGGATAACTCCTTTAATTTGC
>JARQOC010000006.1:421427510-421501559 GCA_033576535.1 Allobates femoralis | reverse complement strand
TTCACTTGTGTTTTTATAGCATTTTTGACTGACTTCATGAAGTCAATAGGTGAAAAATGCAAAAACAACGAAAAAAGTGACATGCTGCAGATTACTTTGTGCACCAAATCTGCCAGTCACAAATAAGCAACGTGTGTATGATGCTTCAGGATTCTCATTGACTTTGCTGGCATCTGGATTCCCTGTAGGTTTTGTGACAAATATGCACCCAAAAATGCATTAAAAAAAAAGCAATAAATTCGCAACGTGTGCACCCAGCCTAATACATTGACAACATTGTTCCCAGCAGCCACCTGTGAGTCAGAGATGCCTCTTCCCCATGCTGTTTCTGTCGAGCCCACTGGGACGGGGTTCTCGGTACCGGACCGGGTCTGCTGCTGGGGAAGTCACGGGTGGTCCTGGTCCGGACCGTGTCCCGGGCCCTGGCAATAATAAGGGGTATTTACAGGGGAATTGTCAGTCGTGACGCCACCCACAGTGTGCGGCCAGTAATGGGGCCGCCCCTGCTGCAGTACCTCCGGGGATGATGTAATGGCAGCAAGAATGGAATAGTTCTCCGTGGGCAGAACTGTGTTCCCCGGGGCAGTGATGGTTAGAGTCTATTGTGCAGTGTGCAGGTCTAGTGCTGATTGCAGTACACTTACTGTCCAGATGCTGCAGGAATCCTCCTTCTGCACGCTGTGGCTGTCCAGGCGTAGGTCTGCTGCAAACCTGTATGGAAGGAGTCGTGTTCAGGCAGAGAGATGCAAAGGAGTCGTGTTCAGGGTTCACCGTATTTACTTCTCCAGTTCTCAAGTACAGTTCACAGTACAGTTCTTACAGTTCAGTTCAGTTACACGGGCACACTTTCCCCTCCGAGTTCCCTTTGCTCCCTGCAGCCAGGTCTTTCCTATGACCCCTCACTCTGTCTCTGCGTCCTTCCCAGGCTGTGGATTCTCTCTCTTTCTGTTCACTTGGTTGTGTGTGACTCCGGACAGTATGGTGGTGGCTCGGACTCCTGTGAGCCCTCCGGGTTGCCACTGAGCTGCCTGTTCTTTGGGGTAGGGACCCTAACGTGTAGCTGTGGTCCCCCGTTGGTTGATTGGGGATGCCGGGTGAAACTACGGTCCCCTCTAGAGCCGACACTCTACTTCAGCCTAGCCTCCAGCAGTCCTCCCGTGTGAGGCTCTACCAGGCTCTCTCTACTGTGTCTTCAAGTATCATAGGAGGGGTACTCCGCCTGCAGTCTGCCGTCTCGACCGTGTTGCTAGGGACCAGTGTCACTGGCTCTCTCTTCCCTTACACTCCCGGGATTATGGCTTTGGACGTGCTTTCTCTCTGCGGCTCACACTGGCTCTGTTCAGATTCTGCGCTCCTACACCCCACTCTGCCAGGACGTGTGATCACTTTCTTTGCTGCTCAGCCTACCTCGGCCTACTGACTCCTTTCTCCTCCCCTTCACTATTTCTACCTTCTGTCACCTGACTACGTGTTTGCCCACCCACTGCTCTAAACCCACCACCCCTCGCCTGCCTATAGTTCCCAGGCTCCGAGTTGGGTGCCCTCTACTGTACGTGGGTTGTGTGGGCCGTGAGGGTGTTGGTGTTCAACTGTCGTCCTACCTGCCTGGCTGCAGTTCCCTTTGTGGCCTCCTGGACGCAGGGGCGCCACTTTCCATTCCACTTGAGCGCTGTTTCCATCCATTTTCAGAATTTTCCTAATCCCCGGCCTAGCCCTTCTGGTAGGGTCTTCCAGAAAAATCCTCAAGTTTCCCATTGTAAAATATAAAAGGGTGGGGGACAAGAGGCGCAATAGTGCCCTATCACTAGTGACACTAATCGTAATGGGGTGGTGCTGAGAAGCCACTCACCTGATGCAGTTGTGATCCCCACAACTGGTTTGAAGGCGTTTAGGAAATATTATTCCAAGCTGCTGCAGGACCTCCACAGACCACTGAACAGTGATTATAATCCAGAAAGATGATGGGAGTATAGGTGTATCACGGTCCGCGCTGCTCCAGGGCTTAAAAAACTCACCAAAGAGTCAGTCAGATTTCCATCCTTTATTCTCCTTCTCCTACGCGTTTCGGCGCCTAGCCTGGCACCTTCATCAGGGATATTCATCTTTCAAGTTTCCCATTGACTTCCATTATACTTTGACACTGGTCAGGGAGTATTTTTCGCTTCTATGCACCATTTTTGGCACTATCGGTCTCAATATAGTGGATTTTGCTCAGTAATTACAGTGTACAGATGCATTTAAAATGAATCTCTCAGCAGGTTTTTGCTATGTAATCTGAAGCCAGCATGCTGTAAGAGCTTAACAAAAATTTCAACCATGTGTCTCTTATCGCACTGTGTGTTTGAGGCAGTTGACAGGGTAGGGGGTACTCGGATCCTGGGACAGGACGACTGCTTCAATGGGGGATCACGGCTGGTCGGTTCCCGGTTCCGTGCCCAGGACCCTCAGTGGTGGGGATTAGGGGAATGGTGATGAGGATGGGGGTAGTAGTGTTGTGATGCCACCTGTGGTTTCTGGTAACAGTGGATACCAGCGCTGCAGCCGGCCACTGAGGTGATGGTGGTGCAACTCAGTGTAGTAAAGCTCCCCACAGGTGAAGCTTTACCTCAGGGCAGCGAGGGTGGATGAGGGGAGTCGTAGTAGCAGCTTGCAGGGTACTCTGTGGCAGCGGCGGGGAAGCAGACTCCACACACACAATAGTCTTTGTTTCGGTACCTATTACTGATGTCCGGTAACAGGTACAGTCCATGAGGGAACCAGGTTCTAGGTGCAATTTGGGATTTTCACCTTCAGAGTTGTGAGGCCTCCTCTGCTACTGTGTACAGTGGTTTGGGGTAAGTCCTGCCTATAACTGAACTCGCTGCTTTCTTTCCTCTCAGGGCTTTACTCTTTAACCGACAATGAGGGCCTTCTGTGGGGTCCCTATACTCCTCGTGGGCCCCTGGTCCTGTGCTTGGTCAGGTTTGAGTGTCTCTATTAAGTTAGTACCTCAGGGAAATAGATCCTCCTGGTTTCTCCGGTCTTTTCCTGCTTCAGTATATGTTCTGCAGGTTCGGACTCCGGTGTCCGGGTGAGCTAAAGGGATCCTCGATCTGGTCCCTTGTTATGACCTACTGCTCCTTTCACTGGCCTCTGTCCCTCTCTCTGGGGTGCTCCACAGCGGGTCAGTCTCCCTTGGTTCTGGGCCTTGCTTTGTCCAGCAACCGGGTCTTTCCAGCACCTTCTCTAGGCTGCTTCACTGGACTCAACTGCTCTCTTCACTGCTCAGAGCAGACTAACCGACTTCTCCCCTCAGGCCTGGATACTTATAAGGGAAATTGCTTAATGCAGCCAGTAGAGCTCCCCCTCCAGGTCTGGGGTGGAAGGTGTTGTGTGCTGTGTGTACCAAAGTGTAAATCCCTCCTTGCACCGGATGGGTCCTGTGGCAATCCCCAGCAGGGGTGCCACATGTTGTTGATATGTTTATTTTTGCACCAGTAGCTTATCATTAATGTGACCAGCTGGTGCGCAGTGACTTGTCCGCCACAACCTTTGCTGTTATTACTAGATTCTCTCTGTCCATACACTTTGTGTACTATAGGTATAATATTCAGCATATTCTATTCACTTTATGATGACATCTTCTCCAAGCATAAACGGAATATATGGCTTTGTTCACACTGTACAATAACATTGCTGTTCCTTTGGGGTTTTTTGCTGCAATTATGGTAGAAATGAAAAGTTGTTGAGCTAATTTTGGAAAATCACATGAAACTGCAACATGTGAATCCAGCCATAATGTGTAAAGCTAAGGGTTAACAGAAGTTACTGGGAGAACAACATGATAGACTATATAGAAGCAATCTAGCGCCTACAGCGATTCATACTACACACAGGGCTATCTTATACTACCACCTTCCTGGCCATATATAGTATTACAACATCAACTTCTGTAACAAATTATTTATCCTCATAAAGTTGAGCCACATTCAGGGATTTATGTGGGTCACAAAACACCACAGATAACACAGTGATCACTCTCTGAGTACAGATAATGTAGTAGATGTCACCTGCAGTCCTATGTAACACCATAGATAACACAGTGATATCTCTGAGTACAGATAATGTAGTAGATGTCACCTGCAGTCCTATGTAACACCATAGATAACACAGTGATATCTCTGAGTACAGATAATGTAGTAGATGTCACCTGCAGTCCTATATAACACCATAGATAACACATTGATCACTCTCTGAGTACAGATAATGCAGTAGACATGACCTGCAGTCCTATGTAACACCATAGATAACACAGTGATATCTCTGAGTACAGATAATGTAGTAGACATGAACTGCAGTCCTATGTAACACCACAGATAACACAGTGATATCTCTGAGTACAGATAATGTAGTAGATGTCACCTGCAGTCCTATATAACACCATAGATAACACATTGATCACTCTCTGAGTACAGATAATGCAGTAGACATGACCTGCAGTCCTATGTAACACCATAGATAACACAGTGATATCTCTGAGTACAGATAATATAGTAGACATGAACTGCAGTCCTATGTAACACCACAGATAACACAGTGATATCTCTGAGTACAGATAATGTAGTAGATGTCACCTGCAGTCCTATGTAACACCACAGATAACACAGTGATAACTCTGAGTACAGATAATGTAGTAGATGTCACCTGCAGTCCTATGTAACACCACAGATAACACAGTGATAACTCTGAGTACAGATAATGTAGTAGATGTCACCTGCAGTCCTATGTAACACCACAGATAACACAGTGATCTCTAAGTACAGATAATATAGTAGATGTCACCTGCAGTCATTTGTAACACCACAGATAACACAGTGATATCTCTGAGTACAGATAATGTAGTAGATGTCACATGCAGTCCTATGTAACACCATAGATAACACAGTAATGACTATGACTACAGATAATGTAGTAGATGTTACCTGCAGTCCTATATAACACCACAGATAACACAGTGATATCTCTGAGTACAGATAATATAGTAGATGTCAACTGCAGTCCTATGTAACACTACAGATAACACAGTGATATTTCTCTGAGTACAGATAATGTAGCAGATGTCACCTGCAGTCCTATGTAACACTACAGATAACACAGTGATATTTCTCTGAGTACAGATAATGTAGCAGATGTCACGTGCAGTCCTATGTAACACCACAGATAACACAGTGATATCTCTGAGTACAGATAATATAGTAGATGTCACCTGCAGTCCTATGTAACACCACAGGTAACACAGTGATCACTCTCTGAGTACAGATAATATAATATAGTACATGTCACCTGCAGTCCTATGTAACACCACAGATAACACAGTGATATATCTGAGTCCAGATAATGTAGTAGATGTTACCTGCAGTCCTATGTAACACCACAGATAACAGCGATATGTCCCTGAGTACAGATAATGTAGTAGATGGTTACCTGCAGTCCTATGTAACACCACAGATAACACTGTGAAAACTATGAGTACAGATAATGCAGTGGACATGACCTGCAGTCCTATGTAACACCATAGATGACAATGATATCTCTCTGAGTACCGATAATGCAGTAGACGTGACCTGCAGTCCTATGTAACACCACAGATAACGCAGTGTACATCTATGAATACTAATAATGTAGCAAGATAGTAGTTATATAAACATTTCACTAAGGGCCGCTTTACACACACCAACTTCTGTGTCCAACTTCTGAACAGATCTCTGGTTGCAGTGAAATCATGGACACATTGCTCCATTTTGTGGCTGTGTACAAATGGAACTATGTGTCCATGATTTCACTGCAACCAGAGATCTGTTCAGAAGTTGGACACAGAAGTTGGTGTGTGTAAAGCGGCCCTAATTTACAGAATTTACACAGATTATACATCACAGTGGATAATTTTAATGGTTTCATACTCCAAACATCAATACAGATATAGTAATCTTGAGTTTTTCTAGACCGCACACTTATGGGGACGTCACACATGTCAATATTGCTTGCAATATCGCTGCTGCACATGACGTTGCAGCGATATTGACGTGTGTGACAGGGCGCATGAATCAGCGATAAATCGCTGGTTGATGGTCGCCAGGTTTTAGAACCTGCTCTAAAACCTGGCGATGGTCGCCCAGTGGACACGCAGCATCGCTGCGTCTGACACCGAGAGACGAGCAAGAAGCCAGCTCCCAGCGCCTCTCAGCAAGCGCTGGGAGCTGGTATCCATGAGATCGCTGGCAACATTGATGTGTGTGACGTCCCCATTAAGGTACCTTTACACGCCACGACTGCAGGGAATCAACTGCTACGCAATCGGGATTTTCATCACGGTAGCTTTGAAGTTGTGACGAAATTGCGGCGTGTAAATGGGGAACTTGATCGTGATTTTCGAAGTTGAACCCAGTTGCAGTTTCAGAGCATTGTTCTAAAATCAGAGTCAACCCAGAAGGTGAATTGCCCTGGTTGTGGCGTGTAAACGGGGTATCTGGCTCGAATCTGCGTCGCCTAGTGATTTCCCAGAGGCGTGCCACAGCGTGCTGGATACCGCACCCCATCAGCGATGATTGGTGGGGGCTACTGTGTTTCCATTGGCTGTCCCTTCACAGGGCGTCATATTTGAAGAGCTGACCATTCACACTACACTATTGCAATGGCGTCATGTATCAGCCAGCCTTCCTGTGCAGGCTGGCCAATCATGACGCTATTGCGTTGTCTAATCAGCGTGTTTGGGGCGCGGAATACACAACTCTGTCACGCCTATGTTCTTGCGGCGCTGCACAGGTACGCCCACATTCTCTTGGTGGTTGCGGCATGTGAAGCGGCGACGGCATTCAAGCGGATGTTTCCCGCAAGATCAGTCTCAACTTCCAGGGAACCACGTTCCCTTAGGTTGAGGGCGCAAGTGCGGCGTGTACATGCGGCATCAGCAATCGGTATCAACTGTCAACCGGTTGATACCAATCGCAGGTGATAGTTGTGGCGTGTAAAGGTACCTTTAGACTTGTGTAGTGGAGGCCGTATCTTTCCTGTGAATCCCAGCACAACCCAGTGCAGTCAGTGACAGTCACCATCCTGTATTTGTGGCTCCATGTCTCTTCTCCTTATAGAAGAGTGAATACAGGAGGTCTGACCACTAAGGCGAGAATAGGGCCTCATGCTGACAGATGCTTCCTTATGAATGATAATAATCTTATTTATGTGGCGCCAACATATTCCGCAGGGCTTTATAAAACAGAGGTTCATATACAAAAAGTCAAAGGTAACACTTATCAAAAATACAATAATTAAAGCACAATAATGACAGCCCTGCTCCTAAGAGCTTACAATCTAACAATGAGGTGGGGGAACACAAAGTACAGGTGTTTATTTACAATGAGGGTGCAAGATCTCTTCTCCCCAAAGAATAGGGGAAGATGGGATTTGCCATAGTGTCAGTAGAATTTTGCTGGCAGACGCTTGAAGAGATCCCGTTCGGGAAAGCCAAATTACATCATGAACCAGTCTGTACTGACCCGATACATCTTAGGCTTGGGGTCTTTCCACTACCATCCCATCCTCTGGACCCTCTCAGGCTTGGATATATCTTGCTGGACAATAGTTCTCCAGTAATGAGGTGTCTCTCAGCCTGTGTCTTGGCCGACCCTCTCAGATAACACTATGTCACTCCGGTCTCCTTGTTCCAGTTGCCACGAGTCTCCCACTGTATGCGGCTTTTAGACTGTACACACATATAGTCACTAACGGGGCCCTAACTGAAGTCCTACAAGGAACACTGTGTCTTTACCTGTGAGCTAATTCCTCCCATTGTGGGTTAGTCTTAACACTTAACTGTCTCTGACCCTGCAGTCTGTGTCTGGACTCCCTTACCAAAACATCCTAACTATAACACTTATATAAGATAAGATAAGATAAGATAAACTTTATTGATCCCGGAGGAAATTACAGTATTACAGCAGCAGAACAAAGATCAAGAACATTTCACACTTTACAAAATAAGTCTATATGGACAGCAGATGCGGGTAGACTGGTACATGTACCTCACCTATTCCCCCATACACATAGAACTTCACAAATCTATCATATCTATCATACAGCCAATCCACATACAAAATGCTATACATTCTACATATCACAACACATTATTTCCACATTTCATTACAGTTCACATAACAATATATGGTGTGATTGGATGACATGGTGTCGAGTCCCAGGCCCGGGGGTACTCGGGTATCAGGCTCAGAGGGGTTTTCACAGGGATGTCACGGGTGGCAGCGCCTGAGCCCGTGGCCTGGGTGACACTTCAATAACTGGTTATGTACAGGGGATAAGAGTTATTGTCACGTGACGCCACCTGTAGTACCTGGTGATGGGTCACCAGCGCCTCCACAGTCCTCCGGAGGGCGATGGTATCGCGGCAAGGATGGCAAAGCTCTCTACAGGTGGAGCTGGTCCTCCAGGGCAGCGAGTAGTAAAGGGGCAGCTTGGAGTGGGATTTGAGGCCGGGGTAAGAAGCAGTACGGCAGTCTATAGGGAGGTTGGGGACGGAGAGGAATGACGCACACACTCTGAAGAAGTCTCTTTTACTTTTTTCTGATGGTATTCACAGGTAAAGATGTCCAGGGCACTGTCGGGTGACCAGGTGCACAGTGAGTCTCCACAGCAAGTGGGTATAAGGCCTCCTCAGGTTCCCTGCTGTCGCTGAAGCCCTGTCTGTATACAACATGACTGGCCTCCTCACCTTCTCTGGTTCTCTCTCTCTCTCCTCCTGCGCGGTCCACGGGTTACCCTCTATGATCACCGCTGTTTTGCCTTTCACTACGGTGTCTGGCTCCCTCTTTTTGTGTACGCAGGGGGACCGGGTGACTGAAGTCTCCACGGTGTTCCGGGGTTTCTACAGTCCTGGAGTAATCCATCCTGCAGGTGCGGAGACCCAGAGTCTGGTACGTCTTTGGTCGAACGTCCACTAGTTCCTCTACTCCCTTGACTAAGCTCCTTGCCTTTTGTCCCCACTCCTAGGCTTGGCTGAATGTAGAAGGGCCACTCCGGGTCACTGGTTCGGGCCTAACCGCGGCACTGAGCACCAGGACGTCTTCGCAGCTCTCCTGGAGTCTGCACACTCTAACTAACCCCTCCCCCAGCAGCAGTATTTATAGGGGATCTCACCTAAAGTCAGTGAGTTTAGCTCCCCCTACTGTGCCGGGGTGGAAAGTGTTGCATGTAGTAGGTACCTGCTGTGGAAACCAGAACAAGGCTCTCATAGAGATGTATTGAGTATCCAGCAAACACTGGAGCTGCCAGCAGATCACAAATCACCAAAGGCCGACCAGAGAACCACTGCAAAAAGATGAAGACAGCGACAGGTAAGTATAATACAGGGGGAAAAAATATTTAAAAACTTTAATATTAAGCACCATTCCAACGCTGAAATAAAAAAAAACTGAAGTGATACTTTTAGCGTAAAAATAACACTAAACAGATAGAGCCATGTAAGCAAAGGGGCTACTTCTGTTTGCATCAGCTACAAAGTAAATTAGTTTTAGACCTAAATTCCTGAATTCTGGAATGCAGGTATGAATACAACCTATCTTCTGCATTGACAAATAGTATATAAATATATTAATAAATATGCCATGAATATCTTTCCCTTTGTTGATGAACATCATAACCACTAATTGTAGTTAAGATATCAGTTCTAGAAAATTATTATTCAGTATATTCTTGATAGACGTTTGTCATAATAATGGAAATGTGCTCCTGCCCCTTCACCTTGCTCATGCTCAGTTAAAAATTTCTGTGGAAAATTTAGACTCTGCAGGCTACAAATGCAAAAAATGTATCAACAGCAAAATTGCTAACACTCGAGATTTTATTTTATTCCTTCATTATTTTATTTTGTTATCAATAGCTACAGATATTTTTTTGCTTCAAATTTCCTAAAAGAATACATTTATTTATATACAAGTCGCCCATTGTCACATGCCCACTTCTCAGCAAATTACTTGAGGTGCGCCTGCAAGGGTAAATGTATCTCCTCTCAGTCAATCCAGCACTCAACCTGTTTTAGGCTGTAAAATGAGAATAAATCACACCCAGACACAGTACACACACCTCAGCTACACAACACACTGCAACTACTCATCAAACACACAAGGTGATGAGTCCCTGAAATATACTATTGCCTGACAATCAGGTCTCACACTCTCTGTAAGGCTATGGACTCTGTAGCGCATACAAGGATCAAAGGATCAAATGTAGTAAAGTTTGACGTTTTAATATAAAATTACAGTGCTTACAGAAAAAAATATTTAAAAGATATATATGATATTCTAATCCCAGTTCTGTGACTGGACCATGGTTAATTTATTAATGAATATACTGCATTACATTTTAAATGCCCTTTGCTTTACAAGCACCCCCTTGCAATAGCAAATCGAGAAAGTGATGCCCTGCCACCAATGACCTTCAATTCTTTTGAAGCTAGCAGAGGTGTGAGAAATTTCAACCAGTGTTCTCCTGGAGACCCCTCACCCCCCTTCCCCCCGTGGTTTTCAATATCTGCAATCAGGATAAGTACAGGTTAGCATGCCTCACCGAAAAATGGCCATGTAAAACATCCATTGCACCGAGCAGGAGGCTGTCAGCTCCACTGAGGGGTAACACAAGTGTCTGAGTACCGATATTCAATCTCCTGCAACCAGCCAAGCATTGAAGGCGGCTGTGGCACCTACGTCCAGCCATGCTATGGGGGAGGTGACTGGTGGTATTTGTAGACACAAGGTTATCATTGGGCATCAGTCATCCACGCACATGTGACGCAAAATGTCAGATTGCAGCCTATTGGTCACGCCCATGCTATTAGATCAGGTGGGCTGCTCCGCACCATGTATAGGCATCACAAATGACAGACGCCCCGTAAAGGGCTCAACCACACACTGTAAAAGATAAAAAGGTGCAATAAACACTAAAAGATGGCAGGGGCGGACTGGCCCAGGTGGCAGGGGGGCAAGTGCCCCCCTGGGCTGGTGGTATAGCCCACAACTAGGGCCGCCCCTATAGAAACGGCCGCGTACTGCGGCCGGCCCGGCGACACCGCAGCATGCATATGGCGATGGAGCTGGTAAGAGAGAATTTCTGATAGCCCCCCCCCCTGGTCCTCAAAAAACTTTGATAGCCCCCCCCCCCGCTTCACAACTTCGGGCTGGCAGTGCGAAATTGCCACCCAGCGCCTGAGGCCCCAGCCAGCTCCTGAAAGATGGAGATGTGAGGTTTTTGTTCGATATTTGGCCAAATACGTAAGCTCATAACCCACGTCAAGGGCCCTCATGCTTACGAGTCCTAAACATATGTTTGTTTAGTGGTAAACCACCAAACATTCAGAAAAAATCACTGAAAAGAGAGAGATGCAGTCTGTGAGCAGATGTTAATTAACTGCTGTTGTCTTTCATTCCCCTACAAATACATATTTTTCTCCACACCCATGTTTGTTAAAACTAAGCAAATCTTTATCATAAAATGTACCCCTACGTACGGTGAGTAAAAAAAAGAACTCAAGTGGAGAGGTCCAGTTAATCAGGTTTCTCGGCAGATGGTGTCCTGACCCACAGCAGTGGTATTCTGACTTTAGCGTTCACAAGACATCAAGAAATACCACGCCAAAGTGTGTCAAATACAAACTATACAAACCCTACAGAAGAAATGACAAATACTGACAAACTGAAACTGGAAAGTACGATCTAGTGATCAAAGGTTAAAGTTTTCTAAGGAGACTTAAAAATAAAGTAAAACTATTTTAAACATATTTAAAAAAAAAAATTGAAATATAAAAATTTGAGACAATCTCTTTTCACCATTAAAAATAAAGGATTAAACCATACAATAAATACTGTAAAGTAAAAAAATCAATCAGAATGATAGTTTTTAAAGTAAATCTGTCAGCCGTTTTTTTGCATATTAGGCTGCTTTGACATAGTGATATTTTACGGTCTGTGAGGATCCTATTTTTTGCAGGACCCCACAGACAGGAAAGGACAGGATCAGATGTGGTGTCCGGATGCCATTGCAGTATCCGGGTCCGTGATTTTCACGTATCCGGAAACAGAAAGAGCTGGGAGGAGGCAAGCGGGGCACTTTCATACATACATACATACATTGCCGAAGTGAAATTAACTAAAGCAAGTGTTAAAAATAAAAAAAAATATCATCAATTCTCCGGCGTGCCCGCGATGCGTGCCATCTAGTTCCGAGGGCTTAAGGAACAGGGCGGGGCTACCCGATCAGCTGATCAATAAAAGAAAAGGAGGGGGAACAAGAGGCGCAATAGTGCCCTATCACTTGTGACACTGAATATCAAGGTGGTGTATAAGAATTTCACTCACCTATGCCAGTTGTGAGACCACAACTGGTTTGAAACATATGGTAATAATGTCCTGATGGCTGCTGCTGGACTTCCACCGACCACTCACTCGTGGAGACACATCAAGATGTTGGGAAGGAAGGGTGTGTAACAGTCCGCGCTGCCAGGTCCACTTTATACTCCAAAGAACACACGTGTAGGTGATGTTCAAACAGTTTTCCTTTATTTTCTCCGACGCGTTTCGGTGCCCTCCTGGCACCTTCCTCAGGGATCCCTGAGGAAGTTGCCAGGAGGGCACCGAAACGCGTCGGAGAAAATAAAGGAAAACTGTTTGAACATCACCTACACGTGTGTTCTTTGGAGTATAAAGTGGACCTGGCAGCGCGGACTGTTACACACCCTTCCTTCCCAACATCTCGATCAGCTGATCAGTCACATAACCAGTTACTGCAGTCATGTGACCGATTAGCTGATCGGGTAGCCCCGCCCTGCCCGGTCCATAAGCCCTTGGAACTAGATGGCGCGCATCGCGGGACACGCCGGAGAGGTGAGGATATATATTTTTTTTTTTAATACTTGCTTTAATTAATTTAACTTCTGAAATGTATGCATACACATTGCGGAAGTGAAATTACACAGGAACAGAGCAGTTTTAGTGTACATTTTTTGCTGAATGCGGCAGATCTGGCAGATTTACCACCTGACGGCCGACTTGCGGTGCACTTGCAGCAAGCCCCCATTTATTTTCTATGAAATCCGGCAGTTGCAGCTGGGCAAAAAAACATGGTTAGCTGCATTTTTTTGCGCAACTGCAAGTGCCGGATCGCAGCAAAATCGCACTTGCCGCAAGCCCTATAGAGAATGAATGGGGGCTTGCCGCAGGTGGACCGCAAGTTGGCCATTAAAGTACCGTCACATGCCACCATATGGCTTCCATATAGACGGGGATTTGACTTGAGCACACATATTTTGGCCACCTTTTTCAGATCGCTGAGGAGCTGTCACATGTAGCTATCTAGTGTGCGATCTCCATCGATCATGCGTTCCGGAAATCTCCTGTAGACCGGAAGTGATCTTCCCTTCACACCTCAACGCGTCACAAGCCACAATCGTAGAAGCGATGTGGACATACTGTTTCGATAGGGGCGTGCTAGAGTGTGTTTCACCGCGCCCCTATCACTGTGATTGGTGGACGGAACTGCGTTCCCATTGGTCAGTCTTGCGTAAACGCACAGGTCATCAAATATGGTGCCTCAAGCACGGCCAGCCAATCGGAACGCAGTATCACCCACCAAACGCCGCAGATGCAATGCAAAAAAACACCATCCAAGCACGCCTACGGGATTGATGTCAGGATCACTGTGCAGAGGCAGACTGGCCCAAGTGGCAAGTGCCCCCCAGGCTAGTGGTTTTGCCCTAATGTAGGGCTGGCCCTTTAATGAAATGGGCCGGCCGGCTTCAGTTTGCGGCCGCAGCTGCTATAAAGACACAGCGGGAGTAGAGCGCGGTGAGTGTGTGAAAGGCCCAGCCCCCCCACCGCTCCTTACCCGGCCGGACCTGACAGCAAATCCCCCATCAACCCCTCCTCTCTCCTTACCCTGCCGGACCTGACAGCACCCCACCTGCCGGATGTGCCGCATTCTGCAAAAAACGCTGATGTGAGAGGACCCTTCATGGTGCAGAAAGTGCATCTAGTAAAAAAATGAGCGTCAATTATTGCTCCGTTTTTCTGCTGTGATTTCTGTACCATTAACATCCAATTACTTACCTTCCCTGCAATCTCATGGTGAGCCTTGGTGAAATCTTCCTCCGGGCATGAGCAGGTCCTGTCTGTGAGTAGTATGTTACAGTGCTTCCAGGACCTTCCCATGTGACTCAGTCACAGACAGACACAAAGACAGAGACACACACTTTTGTACCCTCCTCGCGATCCGACGGTGAGCCCTGGGGATGTCTTCTTCTTGGGCACCACTACTCATAGACAGGACGTGGTGGAAGAGGAAGAGGAAGACATCCCAGGGCTCACCGTCAGATCACAGGGAGGGTGCAAAAGTGTGTGTCTGTCTTTGTGTCTGTGTGTGTCTGTCTTTGTGTCTGTCTATCTGTGTCCGCCGAAAATGGAGAAAAAAGGCAGCACAAATGGATGATGCGTTTCTGATCCTATTTTGCAAAAAGTGGATGCATTTTTTGTGCAGAAATTGCAACAAAACAGATCAATAAAAAACAGAGCACAAACGCTCAGTGTGAACTTATCCTAACAATACAATACTTCATTTAAAACTGCAGCTCAAATTATATCAGTCCATCAACCAAATATTTATTGGTCTTACAAAATACCGGCATAAACCCCCACATTTTTTAGAAGGTATTTTGTTAGCAATTAAAATGTAAGAAAAATTCTACTATAAGTTATCGGCGAATTATGTTGTCAGGTTATTTCCACCGTAAAAATGAAAAATGTTGTCCTTTTATATTTTTATTATTTACGCAGAAAAGCAATTTATTTATTTCATTACTCATTTCTTTCTGCTGGAACCCAATCATCTTTGCTTTATTTACTCACAATAAAACATGTCATCATATCTCCCCACTTGTGGTTTTTTCACATTTTCTTTACATAATACAAAGTGTCATTGAAAGATACAACTTGTCCCCCCCCAAAAAAAAAATCTGATATAAATATATCAATGGCAAAATAAAAAGTAATTGATTGTCTTTTAATTATATAAAAATGTTCTGCACTTTAATGGTACCTTTACACGCGGCAACATTTCTAGGGTGTCAACAGGTAACTTACTGGCTGCAGTGAAATCATGGAGACATGGTTCTATCTTGTTGCTGTGTACAAATGGAATCATGTATCCATGATTTCACTGCAACCAGTAAGTTACCTGTTGACACCCTAGACATGTTGCCGTGTGTAAAGGTACCTTAACTCTCACCCCTCTCTTTGGATACAGAGAAATACAGTCTCAGGCTGCATTCCAGCCCCCTCACACTTCTGTATGAACAGGGGGACTTGGCCGCCAGCCTCATGGTCGAACTGCAATCCCTGCTATGTAATGCATGAACATGGTGTTCTCATTTCAAATGGCAATCATGTCACCAAACAGATATAAATACACGCTATGATCTTTTGCTGTACAATGATATGATAGTGCTTAGTGTGTATGTGGCACCCTGTACCAGATGGCCACAGGCTTCCCTAGGACACTGAAGTATTTCCCACAGCAAGTAACCCACTTGCACCCAACACCTTCCACCCCAGGCCTGTAGGGGGGGCCCAACTGGTTGCCTTAAGCCAGTTCCCCCTATAAATAAAGGTCCTGGGGGCGGAGTCAGAGACAATGTGCAGACGCTAGAAGAGCTGCAGGAAGTTCAGAGACTAGTGAGCTGAACTGGTACCGGAGCCGTGCTAGGCCCGAACCAGTACACACGAAAGCCAGTGTGAGGACCCGAAGAGTAGGGATCGAAGGCAGAGGCGAGAAACACTTTACCAGGGGCAGAGGAGCTATCCCAGCTCACCCCACCGGAGCACCGGTTACTGGAGTCTGAGTCTGCAGGGGACAGAGGAGATAGACCCAGCAGAGAAAACAATATCCCGAGGAGGCTTAGCTTCCCGGACACCCCTAGCACCAACAATTGAGAGCCAGGGACTGCGGGGAGAGAGACAGCGGTGGCCCACAAGTGAGCCCTCAGTGCAGCAATACGGGTGTGGAGAGAAAAGTAACGGTCTAGTTAGGTTCCATACCTGCCCGACTCAGAACAGGAAACCAGAACAAGGAGACCTACAACCCTACTCGCTGTGGAGATCCCAAGGTGTTTTCCTTCACTCCGGACGTGTGTACCTGTAACCAGTCATCAATAAAGATACTAAAAGACTTTAATGTGTGCGTGTCCCTCCTTCAACTCATCTTGCATCACACTGACTGCTCTCCCCTACTCCAACCCTGTGCAGCAACAACTGTGCTGCCGTACTCCACCATCCATTCCAACTTTCAGCGCCCCGGGGACCCCGATCCTCCTGTAGGGAGCCACTCCATCTTGCTGCCACCCATCACCCCGGAGGCCCAAGCAGCGCCAGTGCCTTCGGAACCTAAAGGTGGCGTCACAACTGACAACCCTATTCCTGTAAATACACCCTTTTTATTGTCACCCAAAGGCACAGGCTCAGGCACGGACCACCTGTGACATCCCCCGCAACTGACCACCCGAGACCTGAGTACCCCATTCCCTTGTGGCCCCAGACAAGTCCTGCCATGTATCAGGCTAGGAGCAGAAGCAAAGCACTACATTCATTGATTCAGCACTGCCATGGTCTCCCCTCCCCCATATTAACTTGATAGCTTCCTATCACCTGAAACTTTAGCACTATGCATGGATGAATTTCGCTGTCCCCGAAGGGAGGGGTGAGAGCTGAGGAGCAGATATGATTTTATTGATTTATAAGCGATCTATAGATCCTAGAACTGTAGTGTACGGCTCTGCTTTATCATGGAGGAGGGCAGGGACAGTACACATTTTTTTTTATCTCCACGGAGTTCCCCTTTAAGTCTATATTGTGGGTGTGGCCATCTAGAGGTGGTTTCAGGTACTGCTCCCTAGCTTATACTAGGCAGGGAACGTTTCTCTGCGTACAGCTCACACAGAGGAGGAGCTTAGCAGTTAAAATAGGCTGACTCCATCTTGGAGAAGTAATGAGAAAGTGAATCAAGATGCATCTGTGGGAGACGTAGTAAGGAGTGGGAGAGCATTTGGATTCAGTCAGATCCTCTCGGTCACCACACTACTCTGAAGAGTAGATCTGGGATGGCTCGTGTGTCACAACCACCCTGCATTAGTACTAGGCCTGAACTCTGTAAAAGACCCCCGGGCTGTGACTGACCCTTACGGTACCAGTTCTAGTGGACAATTTAACATAGACTCAGGTGAACGAGTCGTTACAGGAACAGTGGTGAAGGAATTTTATCTGATGCAAGCCTTAAAGAGGACCTGTCACCAACCACACATGGTGATCTAATTACAGCACTGAATGCAGCATGTCTGCTGCATCCAGGCAAGGGGTCCCCCAGCACTTGAGCCCTCCTGTAGACCGAGATAATACACTTTGAAAACTTACATTGTGGAGCCAAATACAAGGTGGCTTGTGGCTGGAGCCAAAGGGCAGTTTCACACCCCCTGCATGTTTAATCTGCACACCACTGTCTCCCTGATATCAATCATTGTCTCCCTCACCTGCAGCATAACACAGAGTTATTGCAGTGATGGCCGCTTTGCCCTGCCCCCTGCGGTGATGTCACCGCTTATACCCCCCTGCTCCATGATTAACATGACATGGCAAGTATAAGCGGTGATGTCACTGCAGGAGGCGGGGCATCCAGCCTCCTGCTCTGACATCACCTGCCTTTCCCCACCCTGCTCCATGTTAACCATGGAGCAGGGTAGGTATAAGCAGTGAACATCACCGCAGGGGGCGGGGCAATGCAGCCAGAACTGCACCCCTCGCTCTGTCCTCTTTAACTGCTTCTCGGAACAAGTTCCTGTGGGTGGAATGAGGCCAGAGCCACGCGAGACTTTTTAAATTTATTGCATTCAACAGTGGTGTTAAAGAGTGAGGAAGAGAGTATAAAAGTAACAACCATAGTACCAGAACCAGAGAAGCAGTCTGCACAAAATTGTCATAATGGAGGAAACTGTACCATAACTGCAACGTTAAAGAAGTGTGCCTACAGTGATTTAGACCAGAAACATTGTGTGTGTTCTTCAGTAAAGAATTCTTAAGAAAGAACCCGGAGTCTGTGTCTGAGTCCTTCCCTGTGAGAATTCTAATCAAGAACCTTCCCTTTGCAATATGGAGGTGGCCGGGACATGGACCTCTGATATAGGGTTGCATGGAACCAAGATTTTAACCTCACTGGTGACTCCTACCCCACACCACCCCCACAACAGGTTACCATAATTCTAAGAGTTTTTTTTTTCTAATAGTAAATAACTGAGGACAATGAATCTGTCACTGTATTGAATAACTATGATAATCTAAAGTATATAAAGTATAAATGTTCAAGACACTAAATTATCAAGAGAACAATGAGAATGAGATAAATTGCTGCAACATGCTGTTAACCTGACAAGTCAGAAGATGACAACATTGATATTTTTTGTAACAATATTGCTGTCAAACTTCACTTTATGTCTCTTGATGAGAGCTGGAGCATAAAGATTAGGGATGAGCGAGTACAATTGTTACTATTTGGTACTCGCCGAATAGTAACGATATTCGGCTACTCGCTACTCCCCGAGTTTCTTGTGATTATCGAGAGTAGCGAGTAGTCATTACTTTCGCAGTGTATCTATATATACACAGCGAAAGTGCACTAATAGTGAATAAAAGTTGTTAACCTGCTCTGGATCTCCGATGAGGAGAGACTGAAAGGCGGGCTGGAACAGCATTATAAGGGGGAAGGAGGAGTCACAAAAAGGAGGGAACAAATTAAAATCATTGCAATAGGGGGAAATTAACCTGAGCTTAACCGAAACAGGGCACAGCAGTCAGGGGTGCCCCGGCAAATAGTGCCGGAGTGCCCCGCACACTCCAATCCCAGGGTAATCCGAGAGGGTCCTACCAAATAAAATGTGGGCTTTTCACCACTGCGTTCCACAACATACTACATTTTTTTCTCATTGGAGGCTAAAACTACACTACAGGCCTGTTTTGTTAACTAGGCACCACCCATGAAGGGTGTATCACTATTCATAACTACCTCAAAAAACCCAGGGAGCAGTCCTAACCTTGGCCACTAGGTGGCCACATGACATATAATTACACATACAAAGTTTACATAACACTTCAACACTCAGTACCTTCCAGGGTGGGGGAGGTGGAACCTTACACCCCCTACAGGTCCAAAGTATTCTAGTCTGACACTACATTAAATCATTCTGTGCAAGTTGCACCCTATGTTATATCATATGTTTACAATGCAGGTTTACTGCAGTGGTCAAGAGAACATCAACCATAACTGAAGTTGCTGTCATCCATGTAACTCACTTCTTGCAGATCCATTAGCAGCAGTTTCCAGGCAACGTCCATTGTGTTCCATGACGCCTTCACATTCCACTCTTTTCTGACCATCTGCTTGGTGATCTCAGGACCAGGAGATACAGGCAGAACAAATACAGAACAGCAGACTCTACTGAGCGTAAAATATCACAGTCATTACCTGACGCATGATTTCAACGGACTGCAAACACCTGAAGATTTATGGTCGACTGGTAAAATGGGATTGTAAAAAAGATTTGATAAGTTTTTTTCTGCTTACACAGTGCACCATAGGCTTTTATAAAAGTTGAGGTTTTTGTGTATGCCATGTGTATACCAGTTTTGATGTGCATTTCCTGATGGCCATCATGACTCCATCTTCTTTTGGGTATGGTTTCCCTAATGTCTGTGGTTTCCCATCATGTAAAGACAAATGTGGCACCCCAGAGTCCGGTTGCCACAATGGCATTGCCTCCCTCGGGGGGTGATGTCATGCTTGGAAGCAAGAAGGGGTATCCACACCAGGTATGCCCACAGCATGCAACACCTTTCCTGTCTCCAGACCTGAAGGGGGAGCTCTGAACCCGGGTTCAGGGGAGCTCCCCTATAAATTCAGGCCTGGCAGCGGGGTTATTTAGTTCAGTTCCTAGGAGGACTGTGAAGACATTCTGTGGACTGGAGCAGTGCCAAGCTCGTCCAAGGATAGAGACTAGCAAGTGTGAGGGACCCATAGGAGAGGGTCTGAGGAAGGAGAGGAGCAGGCCTGGGGAGTGGAGCCAGTGAACTGCCTCACTCCAGTGCAGAGAAATGTACATCGGAGTCCGAGGTAGTAAGGGTACTCCAGACCAAGTAGCCAAAACCGAGGATGGGAGACTCCACGTCTCCTGGGCACAGCAAAGTACCTGGAGACACAGCAGCATCAGAGAGCTCAGGGACAGCAGTCAGTGTAGTGGTGCTCGGTAAGGGCTCGAGCTGCCTGCCATGCAGGCGAGAGACTTACCAGCAGGAAGAGAGGGCCACAGCTAGCTATGGGCAGCCAGGATGGGGCAGAGGAGAGGTGGACACTGGGTAGAGGACAGGGGACACAGAGACAGAGGCGGGGGACACAGGGGCAGAGGACAGGGGGATACAGGGGCAGAGGACAGGGAACACAGGGACAGAGGACAGGGGCAGAGAACAGAGGGACACAGGGGCAGAGAACTGGGACACAGGGGCAGAGGACAGGGGACCAGAGCAGAAGACAGGGGACACAGGTCAGAAGACAGGGGGACACAGGGCAGAAGACAGGGGGACACAGGGGCAGAAGACAGGGGGACAAGAAAAGAGAAGCGCAACAGGGAGGCCTCAAAACTCACCGGGTGAGGAGATCCCCGACTTCCTTACAGGCCATCCGGACTCACAACATCACCTGTAGACAGTATCCTAGCTTCTACCTGCAACTACCAGTAAAAGTAACCGAGACTACGTACGGTGTGTCTGTCGGTTATTATGCGCCCTCAGTTCTGCACCCCAACAGCCTACCACCGCCATAGACATTATCGGTTGCCCTGGGGAACTGCTCCAACCGTGGGGAGGGTTACCACCTTAGCTGTGATCCCATCATCCCCAGAGGTCCCGCACCGCAGCATACAGGGAAAAACTTACTAAATATCGGGTAAGATGAAGACATGGTACTCCATGTCTGTTAAGCATCCAAACCTTTTCAGGGAGTCACTGGGTGGAGGGAGTGACAGTCTGTTTCACACAGCCTCGCATTTCAACTGGCCCCACCCGGGCCAGTTGCACCCTCCACCCAGCAACTCCCTGACAATGGTTTAACCTGCAAAAAATCTTGCATGTTTAATGGACATGGAGTACATGGGGTAGATACATGGGGTATCAAAAGTGGAAGCATAAAGAAACGACTGTATGGTGTAAGTCCGTGCACAAGGAACTTTCTGCAGCAGTCGCTCATGTGATGTCTCGGCATCCATGAAAAATACTTAAAGTAAAGTCCTGCGCATAATATTGCGCTTTAGGCACTACTGGTTTAGGAAGTCTGGTTGGAAAGAAAAGTGAATCCAAAAGGATGTAGGATAAGTGAATATTTAATTGTTAAGAGGCTGCTCAAATGTAAGAAACAATAAAAGGCATGAAACGGAAGCTGAAAAGTCTATGCAATGTGTTTCAACACCAGACTGGTGTCTTCATCAGGCGTCTTTGACCCACCCCAAGGCCTTAGGTACTCGGATCCTGGGCATTGATGCTGGATGTTGTCACTGCTGGCTGGTGCCTGGGTCTGTGGCCCTGGTGGTCGCTGAAAAAATGTGGAAAGCAAAATAATAAAAATGTAATGTTCGTGACGCCACCTACGGTATCTGGTGAATGCACCAGCGCTGCTTTCAGACTTCTGGGATGCAGTGGCTGCAGCTAGATGGTGTTGCTCCCCGTAGGTGGAGCAGAATCCCCAGGGCAGTGCTGCCGTACTAGTTGTCGTGGTCGCAGGCACGGTGAGGTGGCTCTGCAGGCAGAATGCCAAGTGACTTCTCCCTCATGAAAGAATAACACACCGCACGTTGCTGAGTCTCTGTAGACTTTACTGGTTTACTGGTAGCCATCAGGCAATAAACAGGTTCACAGTCTCGGGTAGCTGGCCTGGGTAGTTACCAGTGGATGAGGTGTCCTTCTGTGGCTTTCAACGGTGTTCTTTCTGGTTTCTCTCGCTGTCCTCTCACTTTCCTCTGCGCTACTCCTTACTTCCTTAGCACGGCCCTGCACAGAGCCCCTTTCTTGCACCAGGTCTACGGGTCTGAATAGAGTAATCCCTTAGCTGAGGGGCTCATGACCCTGGACAGAGTCCCTGGTGGAGGTGTGCTTTGGACCGGGTGGTGGCTATCTGATTGCCCATGGCCCTCTGGGTTGGCGGCTCAAGGCTGAACTCTCCTGCACCGCGCTCGGAGTAGGTTCTCAGTTAATGGACCGGGTTCCCCCCAGACTGGTTAGCAGGATGGTCTGGCGCCGGGTGTTAGCGAACACCCAAGGATCCCCCTTCTTGTCTGGGTCACCACTCATACTGGGTGTTCATCTCTGCATCCCTTGTAGGGTCCTCCTCGACTTCGCTACTCACTCCTCACTACTCTTCCCGCTGTTCACTACCCACTTATATAACCTCCCACTGGGACCGGTTACCCTGGTAACGGGTTTAACCAATTGATCCACTGGCTTTAAGTCTGTGAATGCGTAAGTGAAGCCACATGCAAACCTTCTCATCCACGGGCCACTGGGATACCACACACACTGGTCTGGATGCAGTACTCCTTCGTGGCACTCCGACCAGTGGGGCGCCACATCTTCATCAGGCAGGATCTACAAGTCCCACACTGGTAATTTCCCCATACTGGCAGATTCCTAGGTAGATCTGTGTCCAGTCCATAGATCATAGATCTTTATAAAAGAATAATGTGGATACTAACAATTGCAGTAAAATTTAAAAGGAGAGAAGGGTACTGTGCAATGTTTAATTATGCAGGATGAGGACAAACTTGCACCAGATAAACAGACATGAGAAATGTCACTATTGGCAGCTTGCATTGTGTTGCTGGGGGTGTTGTGTCCTTGGTCATGGTAGCACATATATCTCATATCAAGCCCCGGACATGAGTTGTTACACAAAGAATCACTGATGCTACAAATGTTTCTTCTGCCCACCAATCTCAGACAGAACAATCCGCTTTTGAGTCGAGTCCGAGACCCGTGACCTTCACCGTGACCTTGAGACTCCTCCGGAGAGTGAGAGATTGTTTATGGTAAAACTTTACTCTGAAAATGATTCATGTCCTGATCAAAACCAAGAAATCTCCCAAAGATTCCAAAAATGTCAACTCTGAAACCGTCCTCTTCTGCTGAGTATTTACTAGCTTACATTTGATTCTGGAGAAGCAGGATGGCATTGTTTGGGCACAGCTCATATAGGGGATGGCACCCGGTCCTCCCAGGCCTGAAGGTGAAATCAGCTACTTATCTAGTTTTATACATCTCCCCTATTTCGGTAAATATGTCACAAGGCATTCCTTCCTCCCCACAGGGATGTAATAAGGAAGAATAGGGATCTCGGGACCCTTGTGTTCTAGTGATTATGGCGCTCTACTATCTGAGAAAACCCCTCTGAAGAGGATCGCATCAGGTTCCTGCTTATAAAGCATTGAAAAGCATAACACAGCCTATATTATTCTATTTTTTTTATTTGTAATGAAATGATGAAATCTGCGGTGTACGGTTTTTATCACTGGAGCCTGTGTGTTAGCGATACCAGTATGTAATCCAGTAAAAGTATCCGCCATGAGCTTTTTAGGACCTGTTATACCAATTCCAATACAGTGGAACCTTGATTTACGAGTATAATCCGTTCCGGGAGTGTTCTTGTAAATCAAATCACTTGTATTTCAAAGCAAATTTTGTCATAAGAAATATTTGAAACACAGACATTTTGTTCCATAACCCAAAAATATCTACTGTATTCATATACATGGCCATACAGAAGTGTAAAATTATTACAGTAATACAAAATACTGTACAGTAAAACATAATCATGCCCTTGCAGCCACCAATATTACCCAATATCTCCATGCAGCCCCCATCGTCCGCTTGCAGCCCTCAATATCCCCATCATCCCTATGCAGCCCCCATCATCTCCTTGCTGCCCCCAATATCCCCATCATCCCCTTGCTGCCCCCAATATCCCCATCATCCCCATGCAGCCCTGAATATCCCCATGCAGCCCCCATTATCCCCATGCAGTCCCCATCATCCCACAATACACACACACTCTCACACACTGTCACCGATCCGCCGCTGCATTCCAGGTCGCCTAACACCAGCAGCCAATCAGACGCCAGCAGTCACTGGCCAATTAGATGCCAGCAGCCGCCAGCGTCTGATTGGCCACTGGCTTCCTATAAATGTACAGAAGCTGGGAGAGCTCAGTATGGCATCCGGTGGCCGGAATGCATCGGCAGATAGGTGGATCGGTGCATCGGTGTGTGTGTGTGAACTCAGAGCGGCAGGCGGACAGCGGTGACAAAGGGGGCAGACAACAATGAAAGCGGGTGAATGGGGGGGGCGGACAGCAGGCAGACAGTGGTGGCGGACAGAGGTGAGCAGATGCACAGTATGTGCAGTGTCGGCTGGTCAGATGCTCGTAATCCAAATCATTGCTCGTTAAGCAAGTTACAATTTTTCAGACATGGTAGCTCATGTATCAAAATGATTGCAAATAGAGTTACCCTCAGATCAAGATACCACTGTATATCTTAAGGGTAGCACATGTCATACAGCGGTGTCCCTCACCCATAACGTGATCTGTTTAAGGCTATGTGCACATGTTGAGTATTTGCAGCTAATATTCCAGAGTGTTGATGACCCGCCCAGGGGTCTGCGGGAACTCGGTATCCGGGCGTTTTACTGTTACGGGGGATGTCAACAGTGGCCTGCCCAGACCCGTACCCTGGGGTCACTTGTTAAAAAGGGGAAAAATTAAGTGGAGAAATAGTAAGAGTCTCGTGACACCACCTGTGATTTCTGGTGATGGCCTCCAGGGATGATGGTTGGGCAGCTGGATGGTATAGCTCCCCACAGGCGGAGCCGGGTTCCCTAGGGTTGTGATAAGATGGATGGGGGTTTTGCACAGGGAGGTGGCTAGGCAGCCGGGCTGCTGCTACTGTCTCTGAGCCGGAAGGGTGCAGGGATGGACAAACTGACACACCCCACTGTGGATTGTTTCTGTACCTTTACTGGTGGTATTGCAGGCATGGTCCAGGGTACACTATATACATAACTGATCATACCCGTTACCATCCAGTTATATACTTACCTGATCATACCGTTACCATCCAGCTATATACTTACCTGGTCATACACTATACCATCCAGCTATATACTTACCTGTTAATACCCGTTACCATCCAGCTATATACTCACCTGATCATACCCGTTACAACCCAGTTTACACTTACCTGGTCATACCCGTTACCTCCCAGCTTTACACTTATCTGATCATACCATTACCACCCAGCTTTACACTAACCTGGTCATACCCATTACCATGCAGCTTTACACTTACTTGGTCATACCTGCTACCATCCAGCTTTATACTTAGCTGGCCATACCTGTTACCACCCAGCTATATACTTACCTGGTCATACCCGCTACCACCCATATTTACACTTACCTGATCATGCCCGTTGACACCCAGCTATATACTTACCTGGTCATACCTGTTGCCATTCCGCTGCACACTTACCTGATTATACCCGTTACCACCCAGCTATACACTTACTTGGTTATACCCATTACCACTCAGCTTTACACTTACCTGATTATATCCGTTACCACCCAGCTATACAGTTACTTGGTTATACCCATTACCACCCTGCTTTACACTTACCTGATTATACCTGTTATGGTACATTTACACGCGGCCACAGGAAGATAGGAACAGGCAGGCATCGGACACAAATTGTGCCTCTTGCCTTGAAAAGACCACGATGTGGCTGCGTGTAATTCAGGACTTTCCTTCCTGTGTCTTCCCTGAAGGAAGGAAAGTCCTGAATTACACGCAGCCACATCGTGGTCTTTTCAAGGCACAATTGTGTCCGATGCCTGCCTGTTCCTACCTTCCTGTGGCCGCGTGTAAATGTACCATTACCACCCAGCTTTAGACTTACCTGGTCATACCCGTTACCTCCCAGCTTTACACTTACCTGGTCATACCCATTACCACCCAGCTATACACTTACTTCGTTATACCCATTACCACTCAGCTTTACACTTACCTGGTCATACCCGTTACCACCCAGCTTTACACGTACCTGGTCATACCCGTTACCACCCAGCTTTACACTTACCTGGTCATACCTGTTACCACTCAGCTATATACTTACCTGGTCATACCTGTTGCCACCCAGTTTACACTTACCTGGTCATACCCGTTACCGCCGAGCTTTACACTTACCTGGTCATACCCGTTACCTCCCAGCTTTACAGTTACCTGGTCATACCCGTTACCACCCAGCTTTACACGTACCTGGTCATACCCGTTACCACCCAGCTTTACACTTACCTGGTCGTACCTGTTACCACCCAGCTATATACTTACCTGGTCATACCTGTTGCCACCCAGTTTACACTTACCTGGTCATACCCGTTACCGCCGAGCTTTACACTTACCTGGTCATACCCGTTACCTCCCAGCTTTACACTTACCTGGTAATACCCGTTACCTCCCAGCTTTACACTTACCTGGTCATACCCGTTACCTCCCAGCTTTACACTTACCTGGTCATACCCGTTACCTCCCAGCTTTACACTTAACTGGTAATACCCGTTACCTCCCAGCTTTACACTTAACTGGTAATACCCGTTACCACCCAGCTTTACACTTACCTGGTCATACCCATTACCTCCCAGCTTTACACTTACCTGGTCATACCCGTTACCTCCCAGATTTACACTTACCTGGTCATGCCCATTACCTCCCAGCTTTACACTTACCTGGTCATACCCGTTACCTCCCAGCTTTACACTTACCTGGTCATACCCGTTACCTCCCAGCTTTACACTTACCTGGTCATACCCATTACCTCCCAGCTTTACACTTACCTGGTCATACCCGTTACCTCCCAGCTTTACACTTACCTGGTCATGCCCATTACCTCCCAGCTTTACACTTACCTGGTCATACCCGTTACCTCCCAGCTTTACACTTAACTGGTAATACCCATTACCTCCCAGCTTTACACTTACCTGGTCATACCCATTACCTCCCAGCTTTACACTTACTTGGTCATACTAGTTGTCACCTAGTTTTCACAAAAATACAGATGAGAATTCCTGTTGTATTTTTTATTCACTGGACAGCAGGTGGCGACTGACCTCAGGTAGAGATCGGCACGTGGTCAGAGTTGTGAGTTATATGTTTAGCCTCGAGCTGTGAAAACAAAGTGTAGACGGAGAGAAATCAGCGAGCACTCCACCCTGCGCTCCACCCAGACTAATGTTACAGCCGGTGGAGTTGACAGGTGCACAGACCCGGCTCTGAACACAGATCCTACAGGCGAGGACGATCCTCTCCAGGTAAGGACGTGACATTAATCTTGATTTTTACTAACTTCCACCTTCCATGAAAAGTTCTGGGGCACTCTGCCAGAACCTCTATTTCAGTAAACACTTAATGAATGGAAAAAGAAGTGAGACAGTGCGTCTACAGGGATAGAGCGCAGTGCGTCTACAGGTATAGAGCATAGCATATATGGCAGATCTATGAACCAGACTAATATTATCAGAATCACTGATACAATGAGGTAACACCTGAATGCAGATTACTGAAGCTGAATTCACATCTCCCATCACTGACCTGGGGGCACAGCTTGTGCCTACTGCTCCGAACACAGAGTACAGGCTGCCATAAATGGCAGCAATATTCTACTGAAGGATTTGCAGAGTGATGGATGAGGACTTTAATTCTCAAACATGAATCCGTTGATTCCGATGTACAGTTGACAATTGCCATGCAAAAGATTCCCTTGTGCTTTATATAATATAAGCTTAGATGGGACCCCAAAATGTAGCCCAATAGGTGTAGACTGAATAGGATAGATGCATAGGTTGTTAAAAGACCAAGGTCCATCGAGTTCAATTTTACTCCATCAATTATATATTTTTCTCACTAAATCATTTATAACCAACAATGTTATGAATATTAAGGAAATCATCAGACCTTCTCTAAAAGTTGCTATAGTGTCTGCCAATAAAGCATTATATAAAAAAAAAAAACAACAAGCAAGCTAGCACTACCAGAGGATAGCTTGCAAAAAAAGTGCACATATTCCTTCCAAACTGTATGATATTATGAAATTTAGATATTGATCAATCTTTTGAGCCACCCTGCCACATCAAGGCAATCTCATCAGGGTGGTCCTACACTCCCTGACAGAAGTTATGTCGCTTATCCATGCTATAACCTGACATTAAATTCATCCATGGTTGTCCAAGCTTCCTCTTTCATTCTACCCCAAATATGCTCAATGATGTTCATGTCTTGTGACTGGGCTGGACAGTCCTTGAACACCTTCATCTTTTTTGCCTGGAGGAACTTTGTTGTAGAGATGGATGTATGAGATGGAGCACCATCCTGCTGCAGAATGTAACCCCTTTTATGATTTGGAATGTAAGAGGTAGCTAATACTTCTTGATATTTTAGGCTATTGATATTGTCTTCCACCTTGCAAATGTTTCACACACCCCCATACTGAATGTAACCCCAAACCATGATCTTTCCATCACCAAATTTAACTGTTTTCTGGGTGTATTTTGAATCCATACGGGCTCCAGTAGGTCTCCTGCAGTATTTGCGGTGGCTGTTGTGTAATTCTACTGGAGATTCATCAGAGAAATCCATCTTCTGCCACTTTTCCAGCATCTATCTGTTTAGCAGGCTATGTAGTTTTTTATTTGCCTTTTGTTTAGTGCTGGCTTCTGGGCACACATTTCGAGACAGAATCCTACAAACTGTTCTAGTTGACACAGGGACTTGAGGTGACCAGGCCTGTTAGAGCTCTGCTGCAGTGGAAGAGGGGTTTGCTTTGGATTTTCTAACCAACAAATGTTCCTCTTGAGCAGTTGTCTTGCTGGGTATGCCACACCTGGGCTTGTCAAACACATCTCCAGTCTCTTCAAATCTTTTTTTAATTCTTTGTACTTAACACTGAGACACATTAAAGGTGCCAGCCACCTCTGCAGTGGATCTGGTCTTCAGTCTCTTGATAATCAAGGCTTTGGTCATGGGGAGGATTTTTGGCATGTTGTCAGAGCTCAAGTTGCAGTTCAAGTGAAGGTCTGGGGTGCTGGGTTTCTTTTTAGACACACCCACTAATTAACCGATCATTTACTGAGCACAGGTGAGACTGTAAACTAGGATCGGCTGTATTATATGACCAGGCGACAAAACTTTTGTCTTGCCAAAATCTGACCATTCTGTGTTCATTAAATGATCAATATTTCAGCATTGATGTCAATTTATTTTCTTAACCTAAACCACATTTCGGAGGGTTTCAGCTTTCAAAGGAGTAATTTATACAACCAATGGATGAATTTAATGTCGGGCTATAAGCTTTTATTTACATAATATGGATAAGCGACATAACTTCTGTCAGGGAGTGTACTCTATATATTTTTATTTCAGTTGTGCCATGCGACCTCCAAAAAACATATCAAGCAGAACTATTAAAAGCAGCATATACCTGGAGCATCTCAAAACCTGCTCCCGTGGTGCCAGAATGGTGCATGTGATTTAATGGCAAATCAGGCCCCTACACATGCAGTTTGCTGCTTAGAGCATTATATAGACTGACTGCTCTTACTGTAAAGAACCCTTCCTATTTAGCTGCCGGAATCTCCTTTCTTTCACCCGCAATGCGCGCCCCCTGGTCCATAGTATAGTCTTTGGAAGAAATAAGTCATATGCCAGTCCTTTGTATTGACCACATATGTATTCACACAAATAGATGAGATCTCTGAGACGTCTTTTTTTCTTGAAGCTAAACAAGCCTAAATTTTCCAACCCCTCCTCATATAAGAGGCCTTCCAACCCTTGTAATATTGTAGTTGCCACCTTTAAACTGACTGTAACCTCTGAATATCCTTTTTAAAATGTGGAGCCCAAAAGTGGATCCCATAGTCTAGAAGTAGAGCTGTAACAATACGTTGGGATCCCGGGATTGTAACTCTCTTTGTATACATCCAAAAATCTTGTTCACTTTTCCTGCATCCTTCTGCTGATGAATACCTAAAAATAATAATTACCGTATATACTCGTGTATAAGCCGAGTTTTTCAGCACAAAAAATGTGCTGAAAAGTCCCCCCCTCGGCTTATACACAAGTCATATACTCGGTATACAGCTGCCCCCCCATCAGTGGTGTATACAGGGGCCCCCCTTCCCCCTTGCTGTCAGCCACCTGTAAAGGAATAGATTATACTTATCTCTGTCCTGTCGCCGCCGCTCTCTGACACCGCTCGCTCCTCCGCCTTCATCCGGCTTCTTCCTGCTTGACCGGCGGGCGCAGGCAATGACGTCATTGTCTGTGCGCCGGAGGAAGCAGGAAGAAGCCGGATGAAGACGGAGGAGCGCGCGGTGTCAGAGAGCGGCGGCGACAGGACAGAGATAAGTATAATCTATTCCTTTACAGGTGGCTGACAGCAAGGGGAATGGGGGCCCCTGTATACACCACTGGGGCCCTGTATGCACCACTGGGGCCCTGTATACACCACTGGGGCCCTGTATGCACCACTGGGGCCCTCTATTCACCACTGGGGCCCTGTATACACCACTGGAGCCCTGTATACACCACTGGGGCCCTGTATGCACCACTGGGGCCCTGTATGCACCACTGGGGCCCTGTATACACCACTGGGGCCCTGACTGGGGCCCTGTATACACCACTGGGGCCCTGTATATACTGCGGGGGCCTGTATATACCACTGGGGAGGCTGCTGTATACTACTGGGGCTGCTGTATATACTGCTGGGGCCTGTATATACCACTGGGGAGGCTGCTGTATACTACCACTGGGGAGGCCTGTATACCACGGGGGGGACCTATATGCCACACTGCTGGGGGCTGTATACCTGTGCTGGGGTCCACCCTCGGCTTATACAGTTAGGGCCAGAAATATTTGGACAGTGACACAATTTTCGCGAGTTGGGCTCTGCATGCCACCACATTGGATTTGAAATGAAACCTCTACAACAGAATTCAAGTGCAGATTGTAATGTTTAATTTGAAGGGTTGATCAAAAATATCTGATAGAAAATGTAGGAATTGTACACATTTCTTTACAAACACTCCACATTTTAGGAGGTCAAAAGTAATTGGACAAATAAACATAACCCAAACAAAATATTTTTATTTTCAATATTTTGTTGCGAATCCTTTGGAGGCAATCACTGCCTTAAGTCTGGAACCCATGGACATCACCAAACGCTGGGTTTCCTCCTTCTTAATGCTTTGCCAGGCCTTTACAGCCGCAGCCTTCAGGTCTTGCTTGTTTGTGGGTCTTTCCGTCTTAAGTCTGGATTTCAGCAAGTGAAATGCATGCTCAATTGGGTTAAGATCTGGTGATTGACTTGGCCATTGCAGAATGTTCCACTTTTTTGCACTCATGAACTCCTGGGTAGCTTTGGCTGTATGCTTGGGGTCATTGTCCATCTGTACTATGAAGCGCCGTCCAATCAACTTTGCAGCATTTGGCTGAATCTGGGCTGAAAGTATATCCCGGTACACTTCAGAATTCATCTGGCTACTCTTGCCTGCTGTTATGTCATCAATAAACACAAGTGACCCAGTACCATTGAAAGCCATGCATGCCCATGCCATCACGTTGCCTCCACCATGTTTTACAGAGGATGTGGTGTGCCTTGGTTCATGTGCCGTTCCCTTTCTTCTCCAAACTTTTTTCTTCCCATCATTCTGGTACAGGTTGATCTTTGTCTCATCTGTCCATAGAATACTTTTCCAGAACTGAGCTGGCTTCTTGAGGTGTTTTTCAGCAAATGTAACTCTGGCCTGTCTATTTTTGGAATTGATGAATGGTTTGCATCTAGATGTGAACCCTTTGTATTTACTGTCATGGAGTCTTCTCTTTACTGTAGACTTAGAGACAGATACACCTACTTCACTGAGAGTGTTCTGGACTTCAGTTGATGTTGTGAACGGGTTCTTCTTCACCAAATAAAGTATGCGGCGATCATCCACCACTGTTGTCATCCGTGGACGCCCAGGCCTTTTAGAGTTCCCAAGCTCACCAGTCAATTCCTTTTTTCTCAGAATGTACCCAACTGTTGATTTTGCTACTCCAAGCATGTCTGCTATCTCTCTGATGGATTTTTTCTTTTTTTTCAGCCTCAGGATGTTCTGCTTCACCTCAATTGAGAGTTCCTTTGACCGCATGTTGTCTGGTCACAGCAACAGCTTCAAAATGCAAAACCACACACCTGGAATCCACCCCTGACCTTTTAACTACTTCAATGATTACAGGTTAACGAGGGAGACGCCTTCAGAGTTAATTGCAGCCCTTAGAGTCCATTGTCCAATTACTTTTGGTCCCTTGAAAAAGAGGAGGCTATGCATTACAGAGCTATGATTCCTAAACCCTTTCTCCGAATTGGATGTGGAAACTCTCATATTGCAGCTGGGAGTGTGCACTTTCAGCCCATATTATATATATAATTGTATTTCTGAACATGTTTTTGTAAACAGCTAAAATAACAAAACTTGTGTCACTGTCCAAATATTTCTGGCCCTAACTGTACACGAGTCAATAGGTTTTCCCAGGTTTTGGGGGCAAAAGTAGGGGGGTCGGCTTATACACGGGTCGGCTTATACACGAGTATATACGGTACATCATTATGGCTAAAGAATTCAGCGCCCACGGTCTTCATCATGGCGGTGAGATTGTCAGTCTTATGTAGCCACAATGATTTTCCTGGACACTCGGGTGTTTACCTGTTTTTAGGGCGTATTGAGCATGTCTAATATCAGATGTTCTACATGTTGGAAAAGCTGAGTGCAGTTGGCTCCTACTTCTCCGCAACTCTGTTAATATAATGGAAACCTAACATGTAGGTCTGTGTGTTACAAAACAATCAATAGGGGATTTTTGGGTCGTTCTCAGTTTTGTCTTCAACGTCATAACATAACAATGTCTGTTAATTCTTGATCGAGAAGAAGAGGAGGCACTCCCCCCTCCCCTCTCATTTATACTCCTCCATACTCCTGCCCACTTTTCCTTCACCTCTCAGCGTTCAGGTCTACTCCCATGACCTGCTTATGACATGCCCCCCAGGGCCGTGGGGTACTCGGAACCGGGCTTCAGTACTTCTGGGGAGTCACAGGGGTCAAGACCCGACTCCATGACCCAGGCGGTGTCAATAAAAGTTCGGGGAATAGAGTTTTAGGGTTTGTTGTCGTGACGCCACCTGTGATTTTCGGCTATTGATGGCTGATGCTGCGGTGCAGGATCTCTGAGGATGATGGAATCACAGCAAAGGTGGTATCACTCCCCATGGGTGGAGCAGTTCCCCAAGGCAACTGGTAAAGTCTATGGCGATGGTAGGCCGTTGGGGTGCAGGACTGAGGGCGCGGAATAACCAACAAACACACCGTACATAGTTTCCTTTACCATTACTGGTATTTGCAAGTTTGGACCAAGGCACTGTTCACAGGAGGTGTTAGGAATCTAGGTGGCCTGGAAACAAGGTGGGGATCTCCTCACCTAGTGAGTTCTGAGGCCTTCCTGTTGTGCTCCTCTTTGCTGGTCCTGGCTGCCTGTAGCTAGCTGTGACCCTCTCTTCCTGCTCTCAAGTCTCTCACCCATATGACAGACAGCTTGAGGCCTTCCCGGGCACTACTCCTTTGGCAACTGTCCCTTAGCTCTCCAGTGCTGCTGTGCCTCTAGGTGCTGTGCTGTGGCCGGAAGACGTGGAGTCTCCCATCCTCCGGTTTTGGCTGCTGGGTCGTAGTACCCTGACAACCACTGACAACCTCGGACTCCGATGTCCGTTTCTGGCGCTCTGCTCTGGTGTGAGCTGGTGGACTGGCTCCACTCACCAGGCCTGCTTCTCTCCTTCTTAAGACCCTCTCCTATGGGTCCGAGCTCCTCCAGCTCTAGTCCCCAGGATATCTCCACACTTTCTGTTCTCTAAGACTTTCTACTCTACCTGGGACGATCTTAGAACTGCTCCTGTCCACAGTCATCTTCACAGTCTTCCTAGAAACTGAACTCACTAACCCTGCCCCCAGGCCGGAATTTATAGGGGGCTCCCTGAACCGGTGCAGAGCTCCCTCTTTTGGTCTGGAGTCAGGAAAAGTGTTGCTACTGTGAGCTTACCTGGTGTGGATACCCTTTGTTGCTTCTAAGCATGACATCACTCCCCGAGGAATGCAACGCACTGAGGTAACCGGAGTCTGGGTGCCACACTTATACACCCCCCATTTTACACAGCCTCATTAACCCCTTCCATTTCCCACCCTATGTATTGTCATGCCACCTATCTGTTTATAGGGCTCCCCGCTTTCTGAAGTGTGTTAATAAAAGTGCATCTCAATTAATTAGAATACATCAAAAAGTTCATTTATTTTCAGTAATAACAATAATAAAAGTGAAACACAATTATATTATATGTAGAGGTCATTATGACTCACCGTGGGCCGGGTGCTCAGGTCTCAGGCGCAGGCTGTCAGTCACGGTTCCGGTGCCTGAGGTTGTGGGCCCGGTGGTCAGTAAAAGGGTGGAAATAAAATAATAAAAAGGGAATAAAGTTATTGGTTCGTGACGCCACCTGTAGGGTTCCGGTGATGGCACCGACGCTGCTTAGACCTCTGGGGTGATGGGCGGCAGCAAGGTGGAACCGCTCCCTACAGGACGAGTGGGGTCCCCGGAGTTGAGAGCTGCGGCGGAGTAATAGGGCAGCTCGGTTAGTTCTGTAAGGCAAGGCAATTAGATGGCAGTTCTGGAATAAGGATCAGACACGTTGATCCTCTGAACGAGTGTTACTGGCAGACAGGGTAAACGTTTCTCAATGCCGGGTAGTGGACCGAGTTGTCCTTGCAGTGAGTAGTGTCCATCTGAGGCTCCACAGGTGTCCTTCTCTATCCTGACTGTCCCTTCTCTTCACTGCTCTAGTATATCTTGCCAAGGTACTGAGGGTACTCGATTGGGGTTCTCGCTTAGGCCCTACTCACGGTCCCTGACCCTCAATGGTGGGTACCCCCTGGTATAGCTGCGGTAGTTGTTAAGCTGTGAATCGGGCTCCTAAGAAGCCTTCGACCACTCCGGGTTTGTGGTGTAGGGATGAACCAAATAGATGACTTCGGAGCCGGTGTAACAGGCCAGATTAACCCCCCGACCAGAATATACCCGGGGTTAAAGTGGCCTAGCCCAGATTATACCCCGGGTATATTCTGGCCTAGCCCAGTTTATACCCCGGGGTATAGTTTGGGCTAGGCCAGAATATACCCCCCTGGGCCAGAATATACCCCGGGTATATTCTGGCCTAGCCCAAACTATACCCCGGGGTATAAACTGGGCTAGGCCAGATTATACCCCTCCATATACCACAGCAGCTGTAGATCAGGGGCCCAAGCCGTGCACAGGGCCCCAAGCAATGCATGGGGGCCCGAGGCTGCACAAAGGGGCCTCAGGCAGTGCTAGGGCCCCAGGCAGTGTTAGGGGCCCTAGGCAGTGCATGGGGGCCCGAGGCAGCATACAGGGGCCCCAGGCTACACACAGGATCCCAGGCTACACACAGGGGCCCGAGCCAGCATACAAGGGCCCCAGGCAGTGCACGGGGCCCCAGGCGGTGCACAAGGCCCCAGGCAGCACAAAGTGGCCCCAGGCAACATACAGGGGCACCAGGCAGTACTAGGGGCCCCAGGCTACACACAGGATCCCAGGCTACACACAGGGGCCCCAGACAGCACAATGTGGCCCCAGGCAGCACAATGTGGCCCCAGACAACATACAGGGGCTCCAGGCAGTATTAGGGGCCCCAGGCTACACACAGGATCCCAGGCTACACACAGGGGCCCCATGCAGCATACAAGAGCCCCAGGCAGCACAAAGGGGCCCCAGGCAACATACAGGGGCCCCAGGCAGTACTAGGGCCCCAGGCTACACATAGGATCCCAGGCTACACACAGGGGCCCCAGACAGCACAATGTGGCCCCAGGCAGCACAATGTGGCCCCAGACAACATACAGGGGCCCCAGGCAGTACTAGGGGCCCCAGGCTACACAAAGGATCCCAGGCTACACACAGGGGCCCCAGCCAGCATACAAGGGCCCCAGGCAGTGCACGGGGCCCCAGGCGGTGCACAAGGCCCCAGGCAGCACAAAGTGGCCCCGGGCAACATACAGGGGACCCAGGCAGTCCTAGGGGCCCCAGGCTACACACCAGATCCCAGGCTACACACAGGGGCCCCATGCAGCACCAAGGGCCCCAAGTAGCACAAAGGAGCCCCAGGCAACATACAGGGGCCCCTGGCAGTACTAGGGGCCCCAGGCTACACACAGGATCCCAGGCTACACACAGGGGCCACATGCAGCATACAGGGGCCCCAGGCTACACACAGGATCCCAGGCTACACACAGGGGCCCCATGCAGCATACAAGAGCCTCAGGCAGCACAAAGGGGCCCCAGGCAGCACAATGTGACCCCAGGCAACATACAGGGGCCCCAGACAGTACTAGGGGCCCTAGGCTACACACAGGATCCCAGGCTACACACAGGGTCCACATGCAGCATGCAGGGGCCCCAGGCAGCACAAAGTGGCCCCAGGCTACACACAGGGGCCCCATGCAGCATACAAGAGCCCCAGGCAACACAAAGGGGCCCCAGGCAGCACAATGTGGCCCCAGGCAACATACAGGGGCCCCAGACAGCACTAGGGGCCCTAGGCTACACACAGGATCCCAGGCTACACACAGGGGCCCCAGCCAGCATGCAAGGGCCCCAGGCAGCACAAAGTGGCCCCAGGCAACATACAGGGGCCCCAGGCAGTGCTAGGGGCCCAACGTTACACACAAGATCCCAGGCTACACACAGGGGCCCCATGCTGCATACAAGGGCTCCAGGTAGCACAAAGTGGCCCCAGGCAACATACAGGGGCCCCATGCAGTAGTAGGGGCCTCAGGCTACACACAGGATCCCAGGCTACACACAGGAGCCCCATGCAGCATACAAGGGCCCCAGGCAGCACAAAGGGGCCCCAGGCAGCACAAAGTGGACCCAGGCAACATACAGGGGCCCCAGGCAGTACTAGGGGCCCCAGGCTACAAACAGGATCCCAGGCTACACAGAGGGGCCCCAGCCAGCATATAAGGGCCCCAGGCAGTGCACGGGGCCCCAGGCAGCACAAAGTGACTCCACGCAGTACAAAAGGGCTCCAGGCAACATACAGGGGCCCCAGGCAGTATTGGGGCCCCAGGCTACACACAGGATCCCAGGCTACAGAGAGGGGCCCCAGCCAGCATATAAGGGCCCCAGGCAGTGCATGGGCCCCAGGCAGCACAAAGTGACTCCACGCAGTACAAAAGGGCTCCAGGCCACATACAGAGTCCCCAGCCAGTATACAATGACCCCAGGGAGTGTTAGGGGCCCCAGGCAGCACAAATTGGCCTCAGGCAGCACAGAGGTGCCCCTGGCAGCACACAGGGGCCCCAAGCTACGCACAGGATCACAGGCAGCACAAAGGGGCCCTGAACGCTGTCTCTTGTCCCCTTGCGCGCTGTCTCTCCCCCACCCTTGTGCTGCCTCTGACCCCGTGTGCTTCCTGGGTCCCCTGTGTGCTTCCTGGGGCCACTTTCTGCTGACTGGGGCCACTTTCTGTTGCCTGGGGACACTTTGTGTTGTCTGGGGCCACTTTGTACTGCCTAGGGCCCTGTGCACTGCCTGGGCCCCTTGTATGCTGCCTGGGGCCCCTGTATGTAGCCTGGGATCCTGTGTGTAGCCTGGGATCCTGTGTGTAACCTGGGATCCTGTGTGTAGCCTGGGGCCCCTGTGTGCTGCCTGGGTCCCTGTGTGCTGCCTGGGGCCACTTTGTGCTGCCTGTGGCCCCTGTATGCTGCATGTGGCCCCTGTGTGTAGCCTGGGATCCTGTGTGTAGCCTGGGGCCCCTAGTACTGCCTGGGGCCCCTGTATGTTGCCTGGGGCCACATTGTGCTGCCTGGGGCCCCTTTGTGCTGCCAGGGCTCTTGTATGCTGCATGGGGCCCTTGTGTAGCCTGGGATCCTGTGTGTACCCTGGGGCCAAGAGTACTACCTGGGGCCCCTGTATGTTGCCTGGGGCCACTTTGTGCTGCCTGGGGCCCCTTTGTGCTGCCAGGGGCTCTTGTATGCTGCATGGGGCCCTTGTGTAGCCTGGGATCCTGTGTGTACCCTGGGGCCAAGAGTACTACCTGGGGCCCCTGTATGTTGCCTGGGGCCACTTTGTGCTGCCTGGGGCCCCTGTATGCTGCATGTGGACCCTGTGTGTAGCCTGGGATCCTGTGTAGCCTGGGGCCCCTAGTACTGCCTGGGGCCCCTGTATGTTGCCTGGGGCTACTTTGTGCTGCCTGGGGCCCCTTTGTGCTACCAGGGGGGGGGCTCTTGTATGCTGGCTGGGGCCTCTGTGTGTAGCCTGGAATCCTGTGTGCTGCCTGGAGCCCCTGTATGTTGCCTGGAGCCTTGTGCACCGCCTGGGGCCCAGTGCACGGCCTGGGGCCCTTGTATGCTGGCTGGGGCCCCTGTGTGTAGCCTGGAATCCTGTGTGTAGCCTGGGGCCCCTAGCACTGCCTGGGCCCCCTGTATGTTGCCTGGGGCCCCTTTGTGCTGCCTGAGGCTCTTGTATGCTGCATGGGGCCCCTGTGTGTAGCCTGGGATCCTGTGTGTAGCCTGGGGCCCCTGTATGCTGCATGTGGCCCCTGTGTGTAGCCTGGGATCCTGTGTGTAGCCTGGGGCCCCTAGTTCTGCCTGGGGCCCCTGTATGTTCCCTGGGGCTCCTTTGTGCTACTTGGAGCCCTTGGATGCTGCATGGGGCCCCTGTGTGTAGCCTGGGATCTGGTGTGTAGCCTGGGGCCCCTAGTACTGCCTGGGTCCCCTGTATGTTGCCTGGGGCCCCTAGTGCTGCCTGGGGCCACTTTGTGCTGCCTGGGGTCTTGTGCACCGCCTGGGGCCCCGTGCACTGCTTGTATGCTGCATGGGGCCCCTGTGTGTAGCCTGGGATCCTGTGTGTAGCCTGGGGCCCCTAGTACTGCCTGGTGCCCCTGTATGTTGCCTGGGGCCACTTTGTGCTGCCTGGGGCCTTGTGCACCGCCTGGGGCCCCATGCACTGCCTGGGGCCCTTGTATGCTGGCTCGGGCCCCTGTGTGTAGCCTGGGATCCTGTGTGTAGCCTGGGGCCCCTGTATGCTGCCTCGGGCCCCCATGCACTGCCTAGGGCCCCTAACACTGCCTGGGGCCCTAGCACTGGCTGAGGCCCCTTTGTGCAGCCTCGGGCCCCCATGCATTGCTTGGGGCCCTGTGCACGGCTTGGGCCCCTGATCTACAGCTGCTGTGGTATATGGAGGGGTATAATCTGGCCTAGCCCAGTTTATACCCCGGGGTATAGTTTGGGCTAGGCCAGAATATACCCGGGGTATATTCTGGCCCAGGGGGTATATTCTGGCCTAGCCCAAACTATACCCCGGGGTATAAACTGGGCTAGGCCAGAATATACCCGGGGTATAATCTGGGCTAGGCCACTTTAACCCCGGGTATATTCTGGTCGGGGGGTTAATCTGGCCTGTTACACCGGTACTCCGGGTTCTGGACGGGTCTTCAATCACCCGTTCTGACTTTGCCCTCTTTCTCTTCTGGGCCACCAGTGGATGGTGCCCTCCCCGTTAGCTGTCTTTTCTCTGTCACTTCTGCTGTCACGACTTGACCTCTCTGTTCTGTCCTTGTCTTTCCACTGTTCTCTCTTTTTGCTACTTTCCCCAATGCTATATACCCTAGCTCTCCTCCCACCAGGACCAGTTACCCAGGAAACGGGTGCCTAATTGGTCCTCTACCTCTAGGTGTCGCATGTGGTGTATGGAGCCTCAGGGTTGCTTTACTCATCACTGAAACAGAGAATACGACACCTTCAGTCAGGGTGTAGTACCCTCCTGTGACACACTCTTAGTGGGGTGCCACAATTGCAGACAGAGTAATCTATTTCAAGTGTTTATTTCGGTAAATGTTGATGATTATGGCTTACAGCCAATGAACCCAATGGTCATTATCTCAGAAAATTTAAGTAGGGAAGGTGAAGAGTGTGAGAGATAAAATATGACCTAAATAGGTATCAGGTATCACCTTATGTGGTTGGGGAAATCACAACCACTATAAAAGCAGATCACGGCTGCTGCAGTCCCAGCCTGGTGCATATAGACTAGGGAGGATGAAGGGCAAAAAACAATGCTGCCTGATTCCATGAGACATCAAAGAATGAATATAATATTGATTTATTAGTCAACGCGCTTCAGGGCTCCCTGGCTCCTTCATCAGAACAAATCAATATCATATTGCCATGTTTCAGGGAGCCCTGAAACACGTTGACTAATAAATCAATATTATATTCACCCTTTGATGTCTTGTGGAACACGGCAGCACGGTTTTTAACTCTTCATCCTAGCTACTTTAATTTTTGTGAGATAATGACCTTTGGGTTTTCATTAGCTGTAAGCCATAATCATCAACATTAAGAGAAATAAACACTCTGTGTGTAATGAATCTATATATGTGTTTCACTTTATGTATTGAATTATTGAAACAAATTAACTTTTAATTTGACGATACTCTAATTCATTGAGATGCATCTGAATGTCTGTGTGTTAATATATGATTGTGTGTTACCATGATGTGTGCTATCACATGTATATGTGGGTTATAATATACATTAAACGGTCATGACATAAAGAACACTGACAGCTGAAGCAAGGAAGAATATTGCTGAATACCAATGAATAACATTTAAGATAACAAGTAAAAACTCAATTTGTGATGTAGATGTTTTGGAAGGAGAAAATATGGGCATTGGCAGGGATCTGAGTTACCAACTGTCCTCCAAAAATTCCTGGGCAGTCCCTAAAATTAGTGCACTTTTTTGCCCTGTCCATAAAAAAAAGAGTTTAATATATTTGTGATTTTTTTTTTTTAAGATGAAGGACCTTATACAGATTATTATGGCTTTAAATATCAACATTTTACAGTATACAGTAAATACAACTGATGTCTTCATATCAGAATTATTGGCTGTAGGCATGTATAGTAATAATCATAATAGTTGATCATAGTTTTACAATGTGTTAGTAAAAATCATTGTCTTTCCGTAATTTTATGATAAGACGTCCAGAATAAATACAAAGGCAAGTTGGCAACCGTGGCTGGGATCTCAGTGACTCTGACAAGTACTGAATGGTTACAATATCTCCAAAACAGCAGGTCTTGTGGGGTGTTCCCAGTATGTTGTGGTTAGTACCTACCAAAAGAGGTTCAAGGAAGGACAATCTGTGAACTACAGACTGGACCATGGGTGTCAAAGAGACCTTGATGCATGTGGCAGTGGAGGATATCCTGTTCAGTCCGATTTAACAGAACAAATGTAACATAAATTGCTGAAAAAGTTACTGCTGACTGTGGTAAAAATGGTGTCAGGACACACAACTTGTTGTGTATGGAGCAGAGTAACCGTACCTTGGACCAGTCATAGTGCCTATGCTGACCTCTGTCCACCATGGAAAGTGCCTACAAAGTCTATGTAAGCATCATAATTTGACAACTGAACAATGGAAGAAGGTGGTCTGTTCTGAGGAGTCACATTAGCTCTTATGGCCACTTTACACGCGGCTACATTTCTAGCTTGTCACCAGGTAACTTACTGGCTGCAGTGAAATCATGGAGACATGGTTCTATCTTGTTGCTGTGTACAAATGGAATAATGTCTCCATGATTTCACTGCAGCCAGTAAGTTACCTGTGGATAAGCTAGAAATGTAGCCGCGTGTAAAGTGGCCATTACAACACATGGACTCCGTTACAAACCTGATGAAGAGATGACACCAAGATCAAAGATTGTAAAGAGAATAGATGAATTGTGATGACTAGGGATGGGCGAATCTACTCGCTAGGACTCGTTACTCGGCGAGTAGTAAGGGACTCGCAGGACTCGGTACTCTGCGAGTTTCCCAGTGATTACTCGCGAGTCCAATGCAAATCAATATCAATCCTAGTTTTGTCAGAAACGCTGACAAAACTAGGATTGCCATTGTTTGCATTAGACTCGCGAGTAATCACTGGCTACTGTGCCAGTGATAGCAGGGAAACTCGCAGATAACTGCTGTTTCTTTGCGAGCCGAGTCCAGCTGTCTTCTCTGTGCAGCTCCAGGGTCCTAGAGCCCGCCTGCTGCCTGATGTAGCAGTGCTGACATTGTTCTCAGTCTGCTCATTCCCTGTGTACAGACATGAATGTCTGTGCACAGAGATGATGTAGCAGTGCTGAGATTGTTCTCAGTCTGCTCATTCCCTGTGTACAGACATGAATGTCTGTGCACAGAGATGATGTAGCAGTGCTGAGATTGTTCTCAGTCTGCTCATTCCCTGTGCATAGACATCTATATCTATACACAGGGGATGTAGCAGAGAGGACATTGCGTTTTGGACTGCGTCGGACGGAAGAGGATTTTTTTAATTAAAGATGGAGTCCCTAATGGCTTTTTTTTTTATTTCAAATAAAAAAAAAATTTTCTCTGTGTTGTGTTTTTTTAACCCTTTATTGGAGATTCTTAGTGGCTGGGTCAAACGTGGCCTGACATTAAGAATCTCGGGCTTAATACCAGCTTGTATAACAAAGTATAACACATTTCTCTGTGTTGTGTTTTTTTTAAAACAATTTAATAGAAATTCATGGCGGTCATGTCTAATATTGGCGTGACCGCCATAAATTTCGGGCTTAGGGCCAGCTGATAATACAAAGCTGGCCCTAACCTTATTACCCAGCGTGCCACCGCCACCAGGGCCGCTGGAAGAGCGGGGTTCAGCGCCAGAGGATGGCGCTTCAATGAACGCGCCATCTTCTGGGGCGGCTGCGGGCTGCAATTTGCAGCGGGGGGTGCCCAGAAAGCTTGGGCATCCCTGCGCTGCGGATTCCAGCCCCCAGCTGCTTAGCTGTACCTGGCTAGACATAGAAATTGCGCGGAGCCCCACGCATTTTTTTGACTCCGACTCCGAGACGACTCCGACTCGAGACGACTCCGAGACGACTCCGACTCCGAGACGACTCCGACTCCGAGAGACGACTCCAACTCCGAGACGACTCCGACTCCGAGACGACTCCGAGATGACTCCGACTCCGAGACGACTCCGACTCCGAGACGACTCCGACTCCGAGACGACTCCGAGATGACTCCGACTCCGAGACGACTCCGAGACGACTCCGACTCCGAGGTGACTCCGACTCTGAGGCGACTCCGACTCTGAGGCGACTCCGACTCTGAGACTCCGACTCTGAGACTCTGACTCTGAAATTCATTAAATAATAAAAAAAAAAATGCGTGGGGCTCCGCGCAATTTCTATGTCTAGCCAGGTACAGCTAAGCAGCTGGGGGCTGGAATCCGCAGCGCAGGGATGCCCAAGCTTTCTGGGCACCCCCCGCTGCAAATTGCAGCCCGCAGCCGCCCCAGAAGATGGCGCGTTCATTGAAGCGCCATCCTCTAGCGCTGAACCCCGCTCTTCCAGCGGCCCTGGTGGCGGTGGCACGCTGGGTAATAAAGGGGTTAATACCAGCTTTGTTATACAAGCTGGTATTAAGCCCGAGATTCTTAATGTCAGGCCACGTTTGACCCAGCCACTAAGAATCTCCAATAAAGGGTTAAAAAAACACAGAGAAAATTTTTTATTTGAAATAAAAAAAAAAGCCATTAGGGACTCCATCTTTAATTAAAAAAATCCTCTTCCGTCCGACGTAGTCCAAAACGCGATGTCCTCTCTGCTACATCCCCTGTGCATAAATATAGATGTCTATGCACAGGGAATGAGCAGACTGAGAACAATCTCAGCACTGCTACATCATCTCTGTGAGCAGGCGGGCTCTAGGACCCTGGAGCTGCACAGAGAAGACAGCTGGACTCGGCTCGCAAAGAAACAGCAGTTATTTGCGAGTTTCCCTGCTATCACTGGCACAGTAGCCAGTGATTACTCGCACGAGTCTAATGCAAACAATGGCAATCCTAGTTTTGTCAGCGTTTCTGACAAAACTAGGATTGATATTGATTTGCATTGGACTCGTGCGAGTAATCACTGGGAAACTCGCAGAGTACCGAGGCCTGCGAGTCCCTTACTACTCGCCGAGTAACGAGTCCTAGTGAGTAGATTCGCCCATCCCTAGTATCAGACTGTCACAGGATGCAGCATCACACAGGCGCCAATGTAATGACAAATCTATGGAGTACAGATGTATCACACTGTCAGAATATGCAGCATCCACCGTTAGTACCATCATTACAAACCTTCGGACTCCAAACATTATCATCGTATCATGTGTTTATTTTTATTACTCCACCATGAATAATAGCATCTTCATCTATAACAGCATTCATGATATGTGACAAATACCTACTTTGTTGTTTGCACGTAATACAATTCTACAGCTTTCACTGAGGCTAGGGTCACACATGCGCTTGTATTTTGAAATCCTGATCCGGTTTTTAGCTTTCAAAAAGCTCAAAACCGGATCAGAAACGCTCCCCATAGGAGCCCATTCTGGTAACCGGATTGAAATCCGGTTACCGGCTCCGGATCTGCAGCCTGCACGAAAAATATGCAGGCTGCAGTTTTCTACGACCCGCAATGCGGTAACCGCATTGGTCAGGATGTGTAATCCTGAGCAATGCGGTTACAGTATACTTTGTTCATCACTGCTGCCGCAGTGTTTTAGTAAAGAGTTAACACTTTGTTCACATCCGGTTACCGCATTGCGGTTTACTACACACATTTTGGCTAGGGTCACACTTCAGGTTTTTTTTTTCAAAACGTGATCCGTTTTGAGCTTTTAAAAAGCTCAAAACCCGATCAGGAAACGCTCCTCATAGGAGCCTATTATAAAAGCTCTGCAGCCTGCGTGAAAAATCATGTAGGCTGCAGTTTTCGGAGTGGTTGTAAGCCCCGCAATGTGGTATCCGGATTGCTCAGGATGTGTACTGTGATCCAATGAGAATCCTATTACAGGTGCGGAAAAGGCTGGCTTCACACCATGGTTTTTGCTATCCTGTTATGTTTGTTTTTAAAAGAACAGAACAGGATCGTTTTTAGCCTCCCATGTACCCCAATGGTGCTGGATTGGTCATAAATGGCCATCCGGTTTTGTAAATTCAGTCCCAGATTTGTTTCTGTACTGTTTTTTTCCCGGCCCCAAAATCAGAGATTGCTCCAATTTTGGGCTCCGGTGAAAAAATCGGACCAAACCGAACAGAAACGAATCCGGGGTGATCCGGCACACATATCATGGTAGTCTATGGCGCCGGATCCTGGAATAAAATCGGATCGTTTTCCAGATTCGGTTTTAGTGTACTGAGCATGCTTAGTACACTAAAACTGCTCTGTTACCGTAATTTCACTTTAGCAGTGTATCTACGTACCACATATCACATGTGCCCGCTCATTAAAAACTGAATATTCCCTGCTCCCCCTATCCATCATCCCGCATAGAGGGCAGTGAAAACAGTAGCCCAGGAAGCTAATCAGTGTGTGGCGTTATGGGAGCCAAGTATCAGGATTGGGGGGCATGTACCAGAATGGGGTGCCATGTACCAGGATTAGGATGTGACCCACCCTAGGGCCGTGGGATACTTGGAACTGGGCTGTTCAGCACCTCTGGGGAGTCACAGGGGTCAAGACCCGGCTTCCGTAACCCTGGGTTCAGTATAAAAGGAACAGTTCTTGGTGAGTATAGGGAAAGGGGTGATTTTATAAGGGAAAGTTATTTGTGACGCCACCTGTGGGTTGCAGCTATGAGGAGCCACCAGTGCTGCAGGACCTCTGGTGACAATTGATAGGCAGCTGGGATGTAGTGGCTCCCCACAGGTGGAGCAGATTCCCAGGGCAGCGGGTGCAGTGATTAATAGTCTCTGATAAATAGGGATTACCTTAGACCTCGTTGCCTCGTGCAGTGGCCTTCACAGGCTATCGCCGCAGGAATAACACAGTGTCACACCGTTCTGCAATTCTGCTCCCGATTTTACTCACAGGAAGCTTCAAGTACAACAGGTCATCGATGTGACACACTCTTGGATAAGCTCAAGTCTGTGCAGTCTTTGGTAGAATGAGGACGGCTGGTATGAGATCCTTGGTGGTGTGCCTGTCCTTCTGCCTCTCACTGGTCCTGTCTCTGTCTTAGCACTGTTAACCTGGTGTTATATTGTGTTAATTAAATAAATATTTAAAAAAATGCCTGGGTATGTCACACGCGTCAATATCGCCTGCACGATCACGGCTGCACGTGACGTTGCAGCGATATTGACGCGTGTGACATACTGAATCAACCAGCGATAAATCACTGGTTGATGATCGCCAGGTTTTAGAATCAGTTCTAAAACCTGGCGATGGTCGCCCGGTGGACAAGCAGCATCGCTGCGTGTGACACTGGGAGACGCGATATTCCAGCTCCCAGCACCTCTCACAAGCGCTGGGAGCTGGTATCGAAGGTAAACTGCGGGTATCTAGGCAGCGCGCGCTGCCTAGATACCCGATGTGTACCTTAGTTACCAGCCTCCTCCGCTCACCGGCTGGTATCTAAGGTACACAGCGGGTAACTAGGGTCCCTAGTTACCCGCTGTGTACCTTAGATACCAGCCGGTGAGCGGAGGAGGCTGGTAACTAAGGTACACATCGGGTATCTAGGCAGCGCGCGCTGCCTAGATACCCGCAGTTTACCTTGGATACCAGCCTGCTCCCGCTGCCAGCAGGCTGGCAGCGGGAGCAAGACATCGTGGAAACGATATTTAAATCGTTTCCATGATGTCTCTGGTCCATTGATCGCTGGTGAGTCTGCCTGTGTGACAGCTCACCAGCGATCAGCCGTCAATGTCGTCAGCAATCATCTCACTGACGACATTGACGCGTGTGACACCCCCTTAAGTCTAGCCTGATGAAAGCAGACAGCTGTGCAAGGTGTGGGCTCCACCCTATTTTTAATTGCCAGCCAAAGTAAAACTAGGCAGCTGAGGGCTGGTATTCTCAGCGGTGTGATGGCCCATTGTTTTAGGGCCACCCCATTGCTAAAGAACAGCAGCCTGCAACTGTCCCTGAAAATGGCGCATTTATAAGAAGCACCATTTCCAGGCGCCTTACCAGCGACCCTGGTGCCAGGTGGCATGCTGAATAATAAGGGTTTAATTCCAGCTTTGTTTTACCAGCTAGTATTAATCCCAAGATTCTTAATGTCAGGCCAAGTTAGAGCTGGCCATTAAGAATCTCCAATAAAGGGTTAAAAAAAGACACCACACAGAGATAAAAACTTTCTTAGAAATAAATACACAGACACGTTTAGGGACACCATCTTTATTACTCCTTAATTAGGCGGCCCCGGAAGTAGCAGCAGGAGACTGTTAAGCCTGATCTAATTATTCTATCTAGCTACTCTTTTATCTCTTCATACAGCATGAGAAAGGTCATGTTAAAAACGCAATTGCTCACGGACCACACTTGCGCCACAGTCACACCACACTCATTGCTCTCGCACCACACTCGTACGACCCTACTGAAAGCACTCGCATTACTGTCGTGCATCAAAAACGCTCCGATTTTCAAGCATGCTAGTGCGCCTCCACCCTAAGAACGTTAACATCGTTTTAATCACTAAAAAATACCTCTAAAGCCCCACAAACAACACTGTTGCTTTTTTGCAGCATTTTATCTTCTCATTTGCGTAGTCTAGAGGTTGCTGTCCTGGGTGCTGATATCATTTACAGTAGTTCTATGGCTGTGCGATTCCCATGGAACTACTGTATTATTGTACATTATTATATTATATTGTATTATTACTGTATGATCAGGACCCTGGGCAGCAGCCTGTAGACTACGCAAATGGTGTAAGCACCAGGGACAACTCCTCATAAAGGATGCTGTCCTGTCCCCGGTGCCTACGGAAAGTACGTAGTGTACTCCTGCAAACCCAGGAGCCGGTGGCTGTCATTATAAAGTATAGGAAGAGCCGACAATAGCGGCGATCATGTAAAATAAAGAAATAACCCTTGACATGCCGATCTCTGTGGCCAACATGTCTCTAGGGAGAGTGGGCACTCCCTAGAGACATGTTGCCCACATCTATTAGTAACATTAACCCTTTGTTTATTACTGCGGCAGCAGGGCTGAACAAAGCATACGGTAACCGGATTGCTCCGGATTACACATTATGAGCAATGCGGGGTTAGGGACACATTTTTGGTGAAAAATGTGTCTGAAGGCACTTGCAATTCCCGCATCCGGATCAGGATGCGGTAATCGCAATACGCCTTGCAAATGTGACCCCAGCCTAAATCAACGCTTCAGATTTCAAAAACTCTTCAATTTTCCAATTTAGTCAGGAAAAGAACAAACAATCCTGTGCAGGAGATTTCTGAATTCTCAGGTTTTACTGATACAGTAAAAAGCAACTTCTAGTTTTAGCATAAAACAAGCTGAAAAAGAAAAACACTGCAATAACACAACATAACACAACATATGCACAAAGCCATATACTGTATACTGTATGTTCTGCACAGGTCACTTTTAAGAAGGAGAATTGTCTCACAAAATGTACTTGTAGTAAATCGTTTAACAATATTTAGTACATGCCATTAATGGGAGAGGTCGTCCATCACAGGCTGAGAACGCGGCAGGTGAAATTTCCTGGTTTTTGTTCTGTTCACATTCACGTATGAGCCATAAAAGCTCCCGATGCAAATACTGAATATATCTACAGTATAGACAACCCTGCACCCGGTCCCAGGATATTACAAAAGAGTGTCCTCCTGTCATACACATGGCCTATGTTCTTATATACAGTACCTTATGAAATTATTCATCCCCTTTGGCACTGTTTTGTATTTTGCAACCTCCCAGTGTGGAATTGCACTGTTCATGTAAAGAACCTGCTACAACTGTGAGTATTTGGTTTCTTTTTAATGAGAATAATACAAAAAATAGGATAAAATAACTGAAAACATCAGTGTGCATATGAATCACCCAGGGTTGTGTGGGGACTTGGGTATCTGGACCCTGCTGTAGTTGGGATGTCACTGGTGGCCTGCCCAGACCCGTGGCCCTGGTGATCAACTGAAAAGGGGTTAGGGAATGGAAATAAAGTTTGTCGTGACGCCACCTGCAGGCTCTGGTGATGGGCACCAGCACCGCTTCAGACCTCCGGGGAAGATGATACTGCCTCCGCTCCAGTCCCGGGTCCCGCAGACACTTCAGTGGGTGCGGGGTGTGGCGTCTGCGGCCACAATGCGCCGCCACACTGCCGCTCTCACTGTCTGGGTGGCCCTAAACTAAGACTGAACCACCGGCCTGGGGGGCAAATGCCACCCTGTCACCTGGGCCAGTCCACCCCTGGATGGCAGTTCAGGTTACAGCACAAACAGTCTATAATCAGGTAATTTTTGTTCCAACTGTTGTACACTATGTGTGTGATAAAACAAAAACCTAATAAAAATTATTTGAAACGTATAATCAGGTAGCTGGTCGGGTAATCACAGAGATTTGCAAGGTCATTCAGTGGATCCAGTAGTATACTCTCTTTTGACGATCCCGTGTCCTGCTGCTAAAACCTGCCCCGGCACAGCCCTCTTGTACACCAGGCCCGTTGGGGCGAGCTCAAACCTTGGTGGGCGATCCTGATGAGGCTGCACATTGTGGACAGGGTGTCAGGGTTGATGAACTGACCCGTGATGACCGGTGTAGACAGCTCAGGGGCTGAAGACCCTGCACCATATCCTCGGAAGTTAGATGGACTAGGGTTCCCCCCCGAAGTATGGACGCTCCGCTCTGTGGTCCCCTCTTTCTGTTACTGGGCTGCCTCTTCTCTAGGCCCCCTCCCTGGGAGTCTCCTTCTCTCTCTTGGAGGCTCCCTTCTACTTCGCTCCTCAGTGCAAACTAGAACTCCACTGTGTGACTTCCCTCCTCCCCTAACTCTCCTGCTAGGGACTGGGCTCCAACCATTTGCCTAGGCTCGAGTGTGGGAGTGCTGCGGTGGGATCCACTTGCAAACCTTACTCCTCCCTGTGACAGGAATAACTGCACACTCATCTGTGGGGCGACCATTGGGGCGCCACACATAACTATTCAACCCCCCTAGAGTCTCCTTTTAAGGCAATTACAGCTGTATGCTTTGGATAAGACTCTAAGGGTGCCTTCACATTAGCGTTTGGCGCCGCAGCGTATGCTGCGTTGCCATACGCATTCAAACGCATGCGCACTGCGTTCCTATGTTTAACATAGGAACGCATGGTGCCTGCGTTTGCTGCGTTCGGGTGCGGATGCGGACGATATCTGCTCCTTCCGGTGTCCAGCATCCGCACCCGGGACGCAGCATGTTGCATTTTTGTTGCGCTCGGGGAGCTTGGAAAATCGGCAAGCGTCCCCAAGCGCACAAAACATGCATTGTCTTCAATGGGTCCGCAGTGTTCAGCGCTTGACAGCGCGGGAGAACGCTGCGGACCCATTGAAAAATCTCCCGGTGGCCGACGGTGATGTCACAGGAGCTCACCGACGGCCACCGGGAGATCAGCTCAGCCTCTGCTGTTCTCCTTCTCCCCGCCGCCTGTAATTTCATAGCGATGTCGGCGGGGAGAACAGCTGATCTGAAAGCTGTTTGAATCTTCCCGCGCCGACATCTCCTCTCGGTGTCGGCGCGGGAAGATTCAAACAGCTGTCAGATCAGCTGTTCTCCCGGCCGACACGTCCCGGTGCTTACCGGCGGCCGGGGGGCGGGGATCTCCGGCACTGATCTCCACCCCCGGCCCGCCCCCGGACAGCGCCGATTGGCTGCCGGGCTCCATGGTGATGTGTCCGCAGGCGGACATTATCCGCTGCGGACACATCATTTGGACCCTGCTTTTGACAGCGTTTGTGTCTGCATGCCATCAGCATGCAGACACAAACGCTAATGTGAAGGCAGCCTAAGAGCTTTCCACATCTTGTTACTATGACATTTGTCCATTCCTGAAGGTAAAATTGCTCCAGCTCGTTCAAGTTAGATTGTCTCCTCTGGTGAACAGCATTCTTCAAGTCAGACCACAGATTCTCAGTTGGATTAAGGTCTGGGATCTGACTAGGCCACTCCAATACATTTACACGTTTCACCTTAAACCACTTGAGTGTTGCTTTAGCAGTAGCTTTGGCTCATTGTTTCATTGGAAGTTAAACCTCTGTCCAGTCATAAATCACTGTCAGACTGAAACAGGTTTTGATCAAGAATATCCCTGTATTTCACACCATCCATCTTCCCCTCAACTCAAACCATTTTTTCCATCTCTGCTGCTTATAAACATTCCCACAGCATGATCCTGCCACCACCATGTTTCACTGTGGAGATGTTGTTCTTGGAGTGATGACCTGTGTGTACTTCGGCAAAATTTTGGTCTCATCTGACTATATCACCTCCTCCATACAATTGAGGAGTCTCCCACATGTCATTTGGCAAACTCAACATGAGCCTTCCAATTTTTGGCTGTAAGTAAGGGCTATTTTCTAGCCACTCTTGGTTAAAGGCCAGTGCTATGCAGTGTACAGCTTATTGTGACTCCAGTCTCTGATTCCCACTCTGCAGCTCCTTCAGGGTTTCCTTTGGTGTCTGTGCTGCCTCTCTGATTAATGCACCTCCTTGCCTAGGCTGAGAGTTTCAGTGGGCAGTCTTTGTTGACAGGTTTGTAGTGTTACCATATTGTTTCCATTTCATGATAATGGATTTGACGTTGATTCAAGGGTTCATCAGAGATTGGGATATTTTTTAGAACCCAACCCTGACTAGTACTTCTTAACTACTTTGTCTGTGACTTGTTTGGAGATATCCTTGGCCTTCGTGGTGTTGCTTGGTTAGTGAGGCCTATTAATAATGCTGTTGCAGCCTCTGTGGCCTTTCATAAAAGATCTGTATAAACTGACAGACTATGGGACTCTTAAGCCCCCATCACACCTAGCGAGATCGCTGTTTCGTCACAGGTTTTGTGACACAACAGTGACCTCACCAGCGATCTCGCTATGTTTGACACGTAGCAGCGACCAGACCCCTGCTGTGACATCGCCAATCATGTCAGAATGGCCTGGACCATTTTTTGATCGTCGGGCTCCCGCTGGCCAGCATGGATCAGTGTGTTTGACGCCTTAACAGCGACCTTATTAGCGACTCAGAACTCAGCCACGTAGGTCTGAGTCGTCAGACTAGCTGCTGGGTGACAGGGTCCCAACGACCGCTGATGTCGTTATACGGGTCATCGTATCGTTGATGCGTCGTTCAGTAGATCTGACTGTTTGACATCTCACCAGCAACCATGTAGCGACGTTCCAGCGATCCTTACCAGATCGTATCGTTGTCGGCATCGCTGGAACGTCGCCAAGTGTAAAGGTACCCTTAGATTGCACACAGGTGGCTTACTTTCACTAAGCTTGAGACTAAGGGCAGAGACACCGAGACATGCAGGCGAGATACTCACATGAGTCTTGCATGTGTGGTGCCCTGCTCACGCAGGTAGCCACATCCTTCCCTACTGCACAGCTGGGTTTCCACAGCAGGTACCTACTACATGCAACACCTTCCACCCCGGTGCAGAAGGGGGAGCTAAACTCACTGACTTTAGGTGGGATCCCCTATAAATACTGCTGCTGGGGGAGGAGTTAAGGAGAGTGTGCAGATGCTAGGAGAGCTGCAAAGATGTCCTGGTGATCGGTGCCGCGGTTAGGCCCAAACCAGTGACCCGAGTGGCCCTTCTATGTTGAGCCAAGCCTAGGAGTGGGGACAGAAGGCAAGGAGCAGAGCCAAGGGAGCGAGGAACCGGTGGAGGTTCGCACAAGAAGTACCGGACTTCGGGGTCCGCACCTGCAGGATTACTCCAAGACTGCAGAAAACCTCGGCACACCGTGGAGACTTTAGTCACCCTGTCGCCCAGAGTACCCAAAAAGAGGGAGCCAGACACCGTAGTGCGGAGTAGCACCGCAGTGATCAGACAGGGTAACCCGTGGACCGCGCAGGAGTAGAGAGAGGACCAGAGAAAGTGAGGAGGCCAGTCGTGTTGCATACAGACAGGGCTTCAGTGACAGCAGGGAACCTGAGGAGGCCTTATACCCACTTCCTGTGGAGACTCACTGTGCACCTGGTCACCCGACAGTGCCCTGGACATCTTTACCTGTGCATACCATCAGTAAAAGGTAAAAGAGACTTTCTTCAGAGTGTGTGCGTTATTCCTCTCCGTCCCCAGCCTCCCTATAGATTGCCTTACTGCTTCTTACCCTGGCCTCAAGTCCCACTCCAAGCTGCCCCTTTCCTCTACGCTGCCCCGGAGGACCAGCTCCACCTGTAGGGAGCTTTGCCATCCTTGCCGCGATACCATCGCCCTCCGGAGGACTGTGGCGGTGCTGGTGATCCCTCACCAGGTACTACAGGTGGCGTCACGTGACAACAACAAACTCTTATGCCCTGTACATAACCCCTTATTGAAGTGTCACCCAGGCCACGGGCTCAGGCGCTGCCACCCGTGACATCCCCATGAAACACCCACCGAGCCTGATACCCGAGTACCCCAGGGCCTGGGGCTCGACATATCCCTCACCCGGAACGACCACCGGCTTTCTGGACAGGAGACTGGAGCTGCTTGTGTTTCTATGCAGCTGATGCGCTCATGTCCAGCTAGCCGACGGCCATTCCAGGTGAGTCATCTCGCCTGTGTCTTGCTCAGTGTGTCTACGGACTTATGAAGCTAAGTGCTTGCACTAGAAATTTTTAGGGGCTTCATAGGAAAAGGGGTGAATACATATGCACATGGCAATTTTTTTACATTTTTTTCAAATAAATGTATTTTTACCTATATTTTTCACACTTCACTTCCCCAACTTAATCTATTTAGTGCCGATACATCAAACACAAATTGGACTACAAAAATACACACAAGTTGTAATGGAACAAAATAGGTAAAAACCCAAGGGGACAAATACTTTCACAAGACACTGCTCTTATTATTACCGTATAGAAGTGCTACCATACTGTATACAGGGAAAACAAATACTGCTCAGTATACACATTTTTTTTTTTAAAGGAAGTGACTGACCATTATATGGAACTATCAACAAGATATATACACCCAAAAATACTCCTGTCACGCCTCTGGGGGAAGCAAAAAATAGATTTAATACAAACCTTGACATTTAATAAAACATGTCAGCTTTCCTCCAGAACTAGTGCTGCATGTGTATGGTTCAGCTCTATGTAAGTGAATAGAGCCGCTTTGCAATACCACACATAACCTGTGCACATCTGTGGCGCTGTTTCTAGAAGAAAGCAGCCAAGCCCAACTTTTCAGCAGGATTTACCTCTGTATACTACATGTATAGCTTAACCCTAATTCCTACTATTGTAAGTGTGTATGTAAAGTTACCTATATTTTTGCAAAAATCACTGTAATATCATTTCAACACATCTGGTAATTACCAGGAACAATGAAGTGCCCTCAGCAATGTATAGACTGTTCTGTCTGCTGACATCATGACCAGAGAAGCGAGACTGATGTCCCAGCCAAGCCCTCTCTGCATCAGCTCTACGCCCCAAATCCAGCACATGCGTGGTGACAGGTGTGACTTTGGGCATTCCATAGAACACTCCCATTGAGCAGTGGCACCAAGGCAGAAGATCAATGACCATGTTTGAATTCATGTCTACCGTGCATGCCCTGGTGATGATAGAAATCAGTGTATAAAAATATGGAATGGTCGCAAGGGCCGGGGTAGGGGTGGACAGATATGAGGGTTTCAGTTCTTACCAGTCTCTTTACTGAAGGTTCAAGTTCAATTACAACCCAGCCAGGATGCTGTATCTCCAGGGTTTCGGCTTGGCCAGCTCAAAGGTAGTTCAGGTCACTCCACTGAGACACCAAGTATATATGCCTATCCGTGCTGCCTGTTCTTTCTACGCAATTCTCCTCTCCTGCCCTGCATCTTCGTGCTACTGATCCCAAGGCAGGCGACTGTGACTCAACGTAGGCCCGCGGACTCCGGTTTAGACAGGCTGTAGCTCCTTCCTCCTTGTCACGGGTGGGCCGCGCCTGCCGGTAGTGGGGCCCGGTTGAGTGCAGATCAAAAGTTGAAGACGTCTTGTAGGAACAGATTAAAGGGGTTAATTTATTTGTGACGCCACCTATGAGTAGTTCGGTAATCGTTACCGACGCTGCGGAACCTCCGGGGGATGGATAGCAGCAAGATGGAACGCTCCCCACAGGCTGAGCGGTGATCCCCGGAGGCTGGAGCTGCTCAAGATGTTGTGCGGCAGCTGCGGTTACCTTGTGTGCAGACGGATACAATCATAAGGAAGCACGGACATTGAAAGTCTCTGTAACGGGTCTTTACTGTAACCAGCATTCAGTACATGGTATACAGTTAACGGGTAGTGGACCGGGTGGACTCAGCAGTTATAGGTGTCCCTCAGAGATCTGTAGTGTTCCTCCATTCTAGCTAAGTCTTTGCCATTGTCGCCCAGGAATACCAGGTCGGGTACGGGGAGGCTGCTTCAATCCCTATCCAAGATGTACTTATGGATGTTTTGGGGAGCCTTGGGTCCCTCGGTGGGTACACCGCTGGTTAGACAACTGGAAGTTGGCTGGTGGTGGGGTGCTCCTGTGAAGCTGCTCCTCCACGCTTCTGGTTCGCGTAGCAGAGGTGAACTGCTGCCAGCTTCGGTACCAGTGAATGGGGGTATTTTGGAACCCGTGGTTGGTGATGCCCGATCCCGGTTGTTGAGGCCTCAGGTGCTAACACCCGACCGGTGACGGCCCGGGGGCTGCACGAGGTGCAGAGCCCCCGCTCCTACTCCAAGTTCAAGTCTGTGTCTTGTGTCTTGTCTAGACTCTCCCAGACTCTCTAGTCTAAGTGTCTATACTTCTCCTACACTACCCTTGCACTCCGCCCACCGGGACCTAGGATTGGCCCTCTATATTAAGTGATGCATGCAGGGTTTTGGATCTCTAAGTTAACCGGATAACTGCTGGGTCAGAGAATATTGCTGCTGCATTTATGGCTGCAATACCCTCCTGTGACGCACTCGTTGCGATGCGCCACAACTGCAGGCCCTGTTGAGCGACAGCCTGGCCCATCCTCTTCACCCTCTATAGCCACTGTGCCCAGGATAGTTCTCGGTGGTGGCCACTGCACATGCAGTTCAGTTGCCTCCGTTTTCTTGGCTTGGTCTTGCAGATCCAGTCCAATTTGGGTCTGGCACCACTGTGCAGCCAGTTCTTCTACCTGACCTGGACGGTTGGCTGTAGATTCAGGGTTCTCTGATCTGGGGGTTCGTGGCTGACCTACCACTGGTCCCGCTAGGCCCCAGGTCCAGCGTCCCCTAGAACTCCGTCTTATTCTATCCTCCAACTCTCTCTCTGACTAACCTATCCCACCCCCTAGACCTACTCCTTCCTCCAGCCAGAAGATGGGGTCTGCTCTCTCAAGGAGCCTCTTCTGCCCTGAATCTCCCTGGCTTGGAGTCTGGATGAGTGTTGTATGTGGTTTTGGTGTGTCTCAGTCTTGTGTTCCCTCCTTACCTGAGGGCAGAGCACCACACCTGTGGAGTAGGTGCAGTACCACCGTGGCAACCAAGATGCAGGAGCACCACAAATACATGCAGCACTGTTATTAGCTTATAGGAGTAAATACTGATGAGAGGATCCTATATTGATCCTGAGTTACATCCTATATTATACTCCAGAGGTGCACTCACTATTCTGCTGGTGTATTCGCTGTGTACATACATTACATTACTTATCCTGTACTGATCCTGAGTTATATCCTGTATTATACTCCAGAGCTGCACTCACTATTCTGCTGGTGGAGTCACTGTGTACATACATTACATTACTTATCCTGTACTGATCCTGAGTTATATCCTGTATTATACTCCAGAGCTGCACTCACTATTCTGCTGGTGGAGTCACTGTGTACATACATTACATTACTTATCCTATACTGATCCTGAGTTCCATCCTGTATTATACTCCAGAGCTGCACTCTCTATTCTGCTGGTGCAGTCACTGTGTACATACATTACATTACTTATCCTGTACTGATCCTGAGTTATATCCTGTATTATACTACAGAGCTGCACTCACTATTCTGCTGGTGGAGTCACTGTGTACATACATTACATTACTTATCCTGTACTGATCCTGAGTTACATCCTGTATTATACTCCAGAGCTGCACTCACTATTCTGCTGGTGCAGTCACTGTGTACATACATTACATTACTTATCCTGTACTGATCCTGAGTTATATCCTGTATTATACTCCAGAGCTGCACTCACTATTCTGCTGGTGGAGTCACTGTGTACATACATTACATTACTTATCCTGTACTGATCCTGAGTTATATCCTGTATTATACTCCAGAGCTGCACTCACTATTCTGCTGGTGGAGTCACTGTGTACATACATTACATTACTTATCCTATACTGATCCTGAGTTCCATCCTGTATTATACTCCAGAGCTGCACTCTCTATTCTGCTGGTGCAGTCACTGTGTACATACATTACATTACTTATCCTGTACTGATCCTGAGTTATATCCTGTATTATACTACAGAGCTGCACTCACTATTCTGCTGGTGGAGTCACTGTGTACATACATTACATTACTTATCCTGTACTGATCCTGAGTTATATCCTGTATTATACTCCAGAGCTGCACTCACTATTCTGCTGGTGGAGTCACTGTGTACATACATTACATTACTTATCCTGTACTGATCCTGAGTTACCTCCTGTATTATACTCCAGAGCTGCACTCACTATTCTGCTGGTGGAGTCACTGTGTACATACATTACATTACTTATCCTGTACTGATCCTGAGTTATATCCTGTATTATACTCCAGAGCTGCACTCACTATTCTGTTGGTGCAGTCACTGTGTACATACATTACATTACTTATCCTGTACCCTGAGTTACATCCTATATTATACTCCAGAGCTGCACTCACTATTCTGCTGGTGGAGTCACTGTGTACATACATTACATTACTTATCCTGTACTGATCCTGAGTTACATCCTATATTATACTCCAGAGCTGCACTCACTATTCTGCTGGTGGAGTCACTGTGTACATACATTACATTACTTATCCTGTACTGATCCTGAGTTACATCCTGTATTATTCTCCAGAGCTGCACTCACTATTCTGCTGGTGGAGTCACTGTGTACATACATTACATTACTTATCCTGCACTGATCCTGAGTTACATCCTGTATTATACTCCAGAGCTGCACTCGCTATTCTGCTTGTTGTGTATGGGAAGAACCCCTAACTTTACGTTTTGGGTTTGCTCATACCTAACAGCTACATAACGTGTCAACCCTCTTTAAAAGCCAATCACTGTGCATTTGTTCTCTCAGCAGATATTTCATCATGGGAAATGAAGTGAGTAGCTCGGAAATGGAAGAGGAGCAAGCAGGACCCGTAAAAGAAAATAATCCTGAGGTACAAAGTGTTACCATGAACCTAAAGTTACCATTTATCTGAAATATATACATAAACATATCTGATGTGTTTTCCACAGACAGAGACCAGTGTTGATAAATAGACCACTACACTGTGAACATCGAATATATAAAGCTGAATGTATGCGTTCCTGTGTGTGTATACTCACTAAAGGAACCCGCACCGTCACATTTACAATCATCAAATATTGCACAATCACCTCCTTTGACTCATGGAATGTCATAGACTATGTTTTGAGGACAAATTTTAACCCTCCGTATTACAGTAATTATTTAGTATTTGTATATGTGTCAGACAATAGATACTGTGTTGGCTGTTTTGACAGTTGGCCTGGATATTTATTAAGTGCCCTATAGCAACCAGTCACAGCTCAGCTTCTCATTGGTTGATATAGGTAACAAAGGACATTCATATTAAAATACAGATTAAGCATGTCTGTGAAACATTCAGGAAAGCTAGCTGAAGACAGACTTCTGAAAAATGGCGCACACTGGCACATGAGTCTCAGTGAAGCAGCAGCTACACAAACACCATAGCCATTAAGACACCTGTCGAGCTCACTGGGATGGGGTTCTCGGTACCGGACCCGGTTGCTACTGGGGATGTCATGGAGGACCTGGTCCGGACCGTGTCCCGGGTTTTGACAAGTAAGAGGGGAATATGTACAAAAGATAAATGTTTGTCGTGACGCCACCCAAGGTTTGTGGTCAGTAATGGGTCCACCGCTGCTGCAGAACCTCCGGGGATGATGTTAGGCAGCTGTAGATGGAACAGCTCTCCGAGGGTAGAGCTAGGTTCCCCGGGGCAGTGATGATTAAGGTGTATGATTGTTGGCGGTATTAGGTGTAGTTCACTTACTCTCCTGCTGCTGCAGCCTTCTTCCAGCCAGCATCCAGAGCTGACAGGCTGTGGCTCTCCAGGCGGGAACTCTTGGTTATCCTGCTGGGAGGAATCATTCATGAGCAAGGGAGCAAAGTGATTACAAAATTCTGTCTGTAGATAATCATACGAGGGAGTCAGAAGCAGGGTTCACCGGGTTTATTGTGCAGTTCTTTCAGTACAGCAGTTCATTTCTTACACAGTTTGCAGACTTTCCCCTCCGGGTTCCTTTCTATTCCCTGCAGCTAGGTTATTACTGTCTGACCCCTCACTCTCTCTATCGTCCTTTCCAGGCTTTACTCTCTCTCCATGTGTGTGTCTCCGGACAGTTTGGCGGTAGCTCGGACCCCTGTGGGTCCTCGTGGTTGCCACTGAGCTGCCTGTCCTTTGGGTGGGAACTCCAACCTGCAGTTAGAGCTCCCCGTCGGTGAATCTGGGGAAACCGGGTAAATCGTCGGTCCCCTTCAGAGCCGACACTCTGCTTCTAGCCTAGCCTCCAATAGTCCTTTCTTGCAAGGCTCTATCAGGCTCCCACCTGCCCCGTGTGACTCTTGTTTCTGTATGTTATGTCTTAATAAATAAATATAATCTTAAATATAATTTTTAAAAGCAAGTCTTGCATAAATATATATATATATATTTATATTTTTTTTTTTCTTTACTCCAATTTTTAACCCTATTATTACTATTTATATTTTATGGATATTTAATATTTTACTAATATTAATTAATATTTATTGAGTAATAACTCCACTACGAAAAAACATATTGGCTGCTAGAGCCCTGTAAATAGTTTACACCATACCCATAAGGGTCCATTTACCACTAAAATTCAGAGTGGTGATTCACACTAATACCAGGGCAGAATGGAGTATTTAACAATGCACAGTCCCAGGTTCTAATCCTGTACATGGAAGAGAAAGAGAAATTTTACTTTTATATATTCTGACTTGGTTTGTCTGTTTAATGCATTGTTTTATCTAATATCTTTTAAATTTTTTTTATTTTTTGAAAAAAAGAGCATAGATGTATATGTATGCATTTTATTGTATTATTTAACCATTCTATGATAAACTCAAATTGTATTTAATACCTTTTTTAAGAAATTGCACCAAAAACAGAGATCCTCCCATTTTTTATGATGATTATGACATCACAGGTAAACAAATGACACCCACTTTTTGTAATATCTGGGGCTATAAAAACCCCACTGTGATGATACATGTAACATCCCTGAGGAAGGTGCCAGGTGGGGCACCGAAACGCATTGGAGTGAAGGAATAAAGAAAAAGGAATTGCTTGTGAAACCTTGGCTCTCATGTGAGTTTTCTTTGGACTTAGCAGCGCGGACCGTGGTACACCTCTTCTTTTCCCAACATTAACGGAAGGTGGGGAATTCCAGATTTCCCTGCCACACAGTGTCAGGAGGCAAAATAGCACATAGAGCTCAGCAATACTGACACCCGGGAGCGGGGTGTAAGTAAAGGACTCGAGCTGCCTGTCATACGGCACGCACAGGACAGAGTGGGCAAGCAGCTTAGCTTCAAGCAACTGCAGGAGCCACAAGTAGAAGCGGAGGAACAGAAAGTGAGGACAGGAGTTGGAAGCTGAAGGAACATCAGAGAGGGCCTTAGAGCGACTTTACATCCTTTGATGGCTACCCGGCCAGCTACCTGAAACTGTGACTGTGTACCTTGCAAACTGTTTGAAAAGTCACCAGTAAAGTACCCGGTGAGCTCACCATGGTCTGAGACTGTTCCTTTCAGCGTCGCAACAGAGTCCCATCTGAAGAGCCGGAGACTGGTTTCCACACATGCTGGCTGGAGAAGCTGCAGCAGCGAAGTAAGTGTTTTGCACAGAGCACAATCCCTCACCAGACCCGTCCATCACCACTACACCTGTCCTGGGGATCCTCAGCTCTACCCGAGGAGAGCTTACCATCCACGCTGCCCTAAGTCACCGTCCCCAGCAGAAATATGGCAGCGGTGGTTCTACTAACCACATACCCCGGGTGGCATCACGACAACTCCCTTGTAAATACCCTTTTTTGGACTGATCCCAGGCCACGGGACCGGGTCACGACTACCGTAATCCCAGAAAGACAGCACTGGCTCAGTTCCGAGTACCCAATAGCCTGGGGGCGCATCAGGTCACACTCAGCTCCCTGTATACAGCAGGAGGCCACACTGCATGGAGTACACAGCAGGAGGCCACACAAAGCCCCTAGTATACAACAGGAGGCTGCACACAGCTCCCAGTATACAGCAGAAGGATGCACAGAGCTCCCAGTATACAGCAGGAGGCCACACACAGCCCCCAGTATGCAGGAAGAGTTTGTACACAGCCCCCAGTATACAGCAGGAAGCAACAAACAGCACCCAGTATACAGCAGGAGGGCACACATACAGCCCCCAGTATATAGCAGGAGACTGCAAACAGCTCCCACTATACAGCAGGAGACCACACAGTCCGCAATATACAGGAGGAGGCCGCACACAGGCCTCAATATTACAGCTGTAAGCTGCTGACTCACCCTGGCGGGGACTGTGGCATGTTCGGATCCGAACCCTCCCGAAGTCGTCGGGGCTGTAGGATGTCACGGTGGCATGACCCGGTTCGTGATCTCCTCGTCGGGCGATCAGTAAAAAGGGGTAGTTTGAAAAAGGGATGAAAATAAGAGTTTTTGTCATGACCCCACCTGTGCAATGCGGCCGGTATAGCCGCTGCTGCAGATGGGACCTCTGGGGATGATGAGAGTAGCAGCTGGGATGGTTTAGCTCTCCACGGGAAGCGTGGGTCTCCAGGGCAGCCGAATAGTCTATGGAGGCGATAGGCTCGTTGGGGGTGCAGGACTTAGTGTACAAAATAACCGACAAACACAGGGATGACAGTCTCCTTTACCTTTACTGAAGAAAGAAGCAGGTTTGTCCAGGGCGCTGTCCACAAGTGGTGTTAGGGTTCCGGAGCTTGAAGCTATGCTGCGACCCCTTCCTCCTTCCTTCTGTCCTGGCCTGTATGACAATAAAAAATGGGGGAACAAGAGGCGCAATAGTGCCCTATCAAAAGTGACACTGACAGTATGGGTAGTGTATATAGACTCCACTCACCTATTCCAGTTGTGTGACCCACAACTGGTTTGAAGGCATGAAAGTAATGTCAGCTGCTGCAGGACCTCCACCGACCACTCGCACGTGGAAAAACCGTCACAAAATTTTGGGAAGCAAGGTGTGTAACAGTCCGCGCTGCTGAGTCCACAGGAAACACAAGGAATGCAAGATATATCTTGTAGCAGTATTCTTCTTTATTTCCTACGCGTTTCGGTGCAGTTCCATGCACCTTCCTCAGGAATATCCCTGAGGAAGGTGCATGGAACTGCACCGAAATGCGTAGGAAATAAAGAAGAATACTGCTACAAGATATATCTTGCATTCCTTGTGTTTCCTGTGGACTCAGCAGCGCGGACTGTTACACACCTTGCTTCCCAAAAATTTTGTGACGGCCTGCATGACAGGCGGCTTGAGCTCTTTTTACGTTACTCTCTTCTGACTGCGTCCCCTCACGACCTCAGACTCTGGTTTCCGTTCCAGCGCTCGGTGCTATGGCAAGCTGGCACTGGCTCCACTCCCCACACCTCCCTCTCCACTTCCTCAGACCCTCACCTATCACCTACGGGTCACTCACCCTGGCTAGTTAGTATCCTCGGATGGGCCTGACATGGCTCCAATCCATAGGATATCTTCTACAGTCCTCCTAGGAACTGAACTGCCTAACCCCGGCCCCAGACCAGAATTTATAGGGGACCTGCCCTGAACTCGGGTTTTAGAGCTCCCCCTTCTGGCCTGGAGTTGGGAAGGTGTTGTGTGTGTGTTTCACCTGATGTGGGTACTTTTCCTTGCTTCCAAGCACAGTACTGTGGCAACAGGACCCTGGGGCGTCACACTGCACACAGACCCCAATATACAGCAGAAGGCCACACATGGGCCTCAGTATTACAGCAGAAGGCTGCACATTGCCCCTTGTGTACAGAAGGAGGTCGTATACAGTTCCCAGTATTAGAGGAAGAGACCACACACAGTCCCCAGTATACAGCAGGAGGCTGCACACAGATGTCAGTATTACAGCAGGAGGCTGCACACTACTCCCTGTGTACAGCAGAAGGCCATACACAGTTTATGTATTACAGCAGGAGCTCACACATAGCCCCCAGAATTACAACAGGAGGCCTCACATAGCCTCTGCATTACACCAGGAGCTCACACATAGCCCCATGTATTGCAGCTTGTGCCCACACATAGCCCCTGTATTACACCAGGAGCCCATACATAACACCTGTATTACACTTGAAGACTGTGCCTAATATAGCCCCTTTATCACAGCCTGTACCCCACGTAGCACCTGTATTACACCAGGAACCCACACACAGCCCCTGTATTACACCAGGTGCTCCTACATAGCCCCTATATTACAGTTGTAGCCTGTGTATCTAAGAAAAGAGAACCCAAACTTTCTTAACCCATTCTATTTTGTTATTGCTAAGAACAGTTGGTTACTATCTCGGGCAATGCCAGGGACTACAGCTAGTACATTATATATTTGATCCGGTACTAATCTTTAGTTACCTCCTGAAGTTACATCCTGTATTATGCTCCAGAGCTGCACTCACTATTCTGCTGGTGCAATCACTGTACATACATTACATTACTTATCCTGTACTGACCCTGAGTTACATTCTGTATTATACTCCAGAGCTGCACTCACTATTCTGCTGGTGTAGTCAATATATACATACTTTACATTACTTATACTGCACTAATCCTGAGTTACATCTGTGGTGCCCCTGCAACCAGGGTGGCCACATAGGGAACTGCAGCCAGGTAGAAAGTCAGACAGTTTATGCACTAAACACGCTCACAGATCACCACACACCACTAGAGGCAGCACCCAACCCGGAGCCCGGAACTCTAGGGAGGCAAGGGGTGGTGGGTTTAGAGGACAGTGGGTGGGAACACATGTAGGTCAGGTGACAGAAGGTACAAATAGAGGAAGAAGAGGAAGAACGAGTTAGTAGGCCGAGGTAGGCTGAGCTGTAAAGACTGAGTAGGCCAGAGTGAGCCGAGCAGCACAGACACCTGAAAGACAGAGACACGTCCTGGTGGGATTGGGCTACATGGAGACGCAGAATCCACAGAGTCACAGAAACCATGGAGAGAAAGCTCGACCATAGCCGGCATCCCAGGGGAGTGTGAGGACAGAGACCAGACCAGCAGCACTGGGTACGAGGGACACGGCAGCACCGACCAACTACAGGTGGAGTAGTCTTCCCTATTGAAGCTGGCGTCACATGGGTGAGAAGGAGTCTGGTAATGCCTTGCAAGAAAGGGTTACTGCAGAATAGGCATACATCAGAGTGTCGGCTCTGAGGGGAACAGAGATTCCATACCAGATTCCCAGATTAACCGACGGGGAGCTTTAACTCCAGGTTGGAGTTCCCACACCAAGGGTAGAAAGCACAGCAGCAACCACGAGGACCCACAAGGGTCCGAGCTGCCTCTATACTATCCGGAGACATCAAGCAGAGAGAGTACAGCCTGGAAAGGACTTAGAAGGAGTGAGGGGTCTCAGAGTGACAGCCTGGCTGCAGAGGGTTCAGTGGAACCGGAGTAAAGTGACTGTAACTTGTGTTTAAGAACTGAACTGTACTGAAAACTGCTGTTAACTGTGAAGAAGTTGACAAGTAAACCCGGTGAACCCTGCCTGTGTGTCTATGTTTGATTCCAGGTACCCTGAACTACTTAAAATACCTTTTATCCTGTCAGGAGCAGCCTGACCCGCGGCGGGCTCATCCATCTGGCTGCAGCCCATCCATCCTCCTGGCAGAGCAGCGCTGCAGCGGTGGTCCCATCATTGACCACAAACCGTGGGTGGCATCACGACAAACTTTATATCCTTGTAAATACCCCCCTTTTACTTGTGAGAACCCGGGACACGGTCCGGACCAGGACTTCCGTGACATCCCCCAGCAGCAACCCGGTACGATACCGAGTACCCCGTCCCAGTGGGCTCCACACATCCGTTATTATATTCCAGAGCTGCATTCACTATTCTGCTGGTGGAGTCACTGTATACATACATTACATTACTTATCCTGCAATGACCCTGAGTTACATCCTGTATTATACTCCAGAGCTGCACTCACTATTCTGCTGGTGGAGTCACTGTGTACATACATTACATTACTTATCCTGTATTGATCCTGAGTTACCTCCTGTATTATACTCCAGAGCTGCACTGACTATTCTGCTGGTGCAGTCACTGTGTACATACATTACATTACTTATCCTGTACTAATCCTGAGTTACATCCTGTATTATACTCCAGAGCTGCACTCACTATTCTGCTGGTGGAGTCACTGTGTACATACATTACATTACTTATCCTGTAAACCCTGGGTTACATTCTTTGAAGTCACATCATGTGAACAGAGAGTGCAGCTCTGGAGAAAAAGACAGGCTATAACTCAGGATCAGTAATGTAATGTATGTACACAGTGACTCCACCAGCAGAATAGTGAGTGCAGCTCTGGAGTATAATACAGGATGTAACTCAGGATCAGTACAGGATAAGTAATGTAATGTATGTACACAGTGACTGCACCAGCAGAATAGTGAGTACAGCTCTGGAGTATAATACAGGATGTAACTCAGGATCAGTACAGGATAAGTAATGTAATGTATGTACACAGTGACTGCACCAGCAGAATAGTGAGTGCAGCACTGGAGTATAATACAGGATGTAACTCAGGATCAGTACAGGATAAGTAATGTAATGTATGTACACAGTGACTCCACCAGCAGAATACTGAGTGCAGCTCTGGAGTATAATACAGGATGTAACTCAGGATCAGCACAGGATAAGTAATGTAATGTATGTACACAGTGACTGCACCAGCAGAATAGTGAGTGCAGTATAACACAGGATGTAACTCAGGATCAGTACAGGATAAGTAATGTAATGTATGTACACAGTGACTCCACCAGCAGAATACTGAGTGCAGCTCTGGAGTATAATACAGGATGTAACTCAGGATCAGTACAGGATAAGTAATGTAATGTATGTACACAGTGACTGCACCAGCAGAATAGTGAGTGCAGTATAACACAGGATGTAACTCAGGATCAGTACAGGATAAGTAATGTAATGTATATACACAGTGATTCCACCAGCAGAATACTGAGTGCAGCTCTGGAGTATAATACAGGATGTAACTCAGGATCAGTACAGGATAAGTAATGTAATGTATGTACACAGTGACTCTACCAGCAGAATAGTGAGTGCAGCTCTGGAGTATAATACAGGATGTAACTCAGGATCAGTACAGGATAAGTAATGTAATGTATGTACACAGTGACTGCACCAGCAGAATAGTGAGTGCAGCACTGGAGTATAATACAGGATGTAACTCAGGATCAGTACAGGATAAGTAATGTAATGTATGTACACAGTGACTCCACCAGCAGAATACTGAGTGCAGCTCTGGAGTATAATACAGGATGTAACTCAGGATCAGCACAGGATAAGTAATGTAATGTATGTACACAGTGACTGCACCAGCAGAATAGTGAGTGCAGTATAACACAGGATGTAACTCAGGATCAGTACAGGATAAGTAATGTAATGTATGTACACAGTGACTCCACCAGCAGAATACTGAGTGCAGCTCTGGAGTATAATACAGGATGTAACTCAGGATCAGTACAGGATAAGTAATGTAATGTATGTACACAGTGACTGCACCAGCAGAATAGTGAGTGCAGTATAACACAGGATGTAACTCAGGATCAGTACAGGATAAGTAATGTAATGTATATACACAGTGATTCCACCAGCAGAATACTGAGTGCAGCTCTGGAGTATAATACAGGATGTAACTCAGGATCAGTACAGGATAAGTAATGTAATGTATGTACACAGTGACTGCACCAGCAGAATAGTGAGTGCAGCTCTGGAGTATAATACAGGATGTAACTCAGGATCAGTACAGGAGAAGTAATGTAATGTATGTACACAGAGATTCCACATTTTTAATTCCACCTATAAACCTGTACTCAGTGGTGGCTGGTGGGCATATTCTTTAAGTATAAGATGCAGAATACATTTGGCCATCATCCACAATTAGTCATTTCCAGGATTAAAATATACTATACTGTTGTAATTGTAAACTTGTTTGTCTGGTTCCCAGTAGCAATATTTTTTTTTATTGAACATGTTATGGAGGACAATCACAATGCATTGTTGGATTAGTCACTGTATGTGCGGGACAGGCGTCTCCATTCCTCATTCCTTGCCTGAAGGCAGCTTGTAACCTTTACTCTGGTGACACTTCTCATTTGCAGATCTGATTCACATGAAGAAAGCAATGGACAATAGTATAAGGAAGACTAATGTATATACAGCTCTGGCATAAATTAAGAGACCACTGCAAAATGTTCAGTTTCTCTGATTTTTCTCTTTATAGGTATATTTTTGAGTAAAATGTACATTGTTCTTTTATTCTATAAACTACTGACAACACGTCTCTGAAATTCAAAGCTAAAAATTTTGTATTTATTTGCAGCAAATGAGAAATCGTCAAAATAATAATAAAGAAACATCAGACCTCAAATAATGCAAAGAAAACAAGTTCATATTCATTAAGAAACAACAATACTCATGTTTTAACTCAGGAAGAGTTCAGAAATCAATATTTGGTGGAATAACCATGATTTTTAATCACAGCTTTCATGCGTCTTGGCCGCTTTCCACCAGTCTTTCACACTGCTTTTGGGTGACCGTATGCCACTCCTGGCACAAAAACGTAAGCAGTTCTTCATTGTTTGATGGCTTGTGACTATCCATCTTTTTCGTGATTACATTCCAGAGGTTTTCAATGGGGTTCAGGTCTGGAGATTGGGCTGGCCATGACAGGGTCTTGATGTGGTGCTCCTTCATCCACACATTGATGGACCTAGCTGTGTGGCATAGGGTATTGTCCTGCTGGAAAAAAACAGTCCTCAGAGTTGGGTTCTGTCTGAGTAGAAGGAAGTGTTTTTCAAGGATAACCTTGTATGCGGCTTGATTCATACGTCCTTCGCAAAGATTAACCTGCCCAATTCCAGCCTTGCTGAAGCATCCCCAGATCATCACCTATCCTTCACCAAATTTCACAGTGTGTGCAAGACACTGTGGCTTGTACGCCTCTACAGGTCTCCGTCTAACTATTAGATGACCAGGTGTTGGGCAAAGCTGAAAATTAGACTCATCAGAGAAGATTACTTTACTCCAGTCCTCTATCGTCCAATCCTTATGGTCTTTAGCAAACGTCAGGCTCTCCTTTGCTTCTCATTGATGAAAGGCTTTTTTCTAGCTTTACACGACTTGAGCCCTGCGTCTAGGAATCTGTTACGAACTGTACTTGCCGTGCACTTCACCCCAGCTGCCATTTGCCATTCCTTTTATAGGTCACTTGATGTCATCCTGCGGTTGCTGAGTGACATTCGCATAAGATGATGGCCATTCCGGTCAGTGGAGAGTTGCTTTCGCCCTCTGCTGGTCTGTAGCTTTGTTGTCCCAATGTCTGCTGCTTGATCTTGTTGTAATGGACTGCTGTCTTCGAAATTTTAAAGATGGAGGCAACATGACGCTCACTTTATCCCTCTGCTAGTATGGCCAGAATTGAGCCCTTCTTTTCCTCACTCGAGACTTTTCTTTTCAACTCCTTCGGCATGGTTGAAGGTTATTTTTTCATTCAAATTACTTTTGGGCTATTCCTAACACTTGTTTTGCCATCCAGCTTGTCCTATTGCAAGAGGATTGTGAAGACCACAGCAGTGTTTTTTTATACTTTCCCTCGTTAAATAAGATTTGGTTCAGGTGATCACCTAATCAGCAGCACATTAAGTATAATGAGCTGTACTTTGGTTGGAATTCAACTGACACTGGAATGGAATGGCTGTCAGACTTGTAGAGATGGGGATTTTTAGAAAACTGTGCAGTGGTCTCTTAATTTTTGCCAGAGTTGTATTTTCTTAAACATTTATATCATGACATGTAACTAAAGGAATACATAATTACCTCTATTTTTGTCCGCTATCAAGTATCGCTGCTCTGACTCAATGAGCGGCACCGACACCGGGAAATTGGGAAATGGTGCCACCTATGGATGGCACAAACATCGTCAAGCCAAGCCCAATTGATGTTACTCCTCCTATGGCGATAAATGATGGCAACTTTGATATTTACTTATTTTAATTAGTGTGTTTTATTATATAGTTGTGGCCAAAACTTTTGAGACTGTCATTCATTCTAATAATAATAATAATAATAATAAAGCTTTATATAGCGCCAACATATTCCGCAGCGCTTTACAATGTAGGGTTAGAGTACAGAAAATATACAGTAAGTAATTACAGTAGAGAACAAATACAGTACAATATTTGGATACAAAACAATAGGCATAGAATCAATGTAACAAAGAAAATACAATAAATAAAGCAAGAAATGAAGGTGACTCTGCTCAAAAGAGCTTACAATCTACAACGGGATAGGGGTTGCACAAGGTACAGGGGCTTATTGCACTGATGGTCCAGGCATCTTGAGGAAATGGGGCATAGAACTAAGCTTACATGGATGGTCATTATACAGTCTGTGTAGACCTTTTTGGTTTGGTGGGGTTTGTAGAAGAGTAATGTCCAGAGGGATAGCCCATTCACTGTCTACAGTACAATGGACTTCTATTAGGGAGTATGATAGGCCATGCAAGTTGTGGATATTCCAGATTTCTTGGGGTAAAGCATTCCAGAGGATTGGTGCAGCTTTATAGAAGTCTTGGAGCCGGGAGTGGGAGGATTGGATTAGTGCAGATGTTAGTCGAAGGTTATTTGTAGAACGTAGAGAACGGGTGGGGTGATAGACAGAGATGAGGGAGGAGAGGTAGTTGGGTGCTGCACTGTGAAGAGCTTTGTGGGTGAGAACAAACAATTTGAATTTGATCTTGTAGTGTACGGGCAGCCAGTGCAGTGACTGGCACAGAGCGGAGGCATCTGAGTAACGATTGGACAGATGGGTGATGCTGGCTGCTGCATTAAGGATGGACTGGAGAGTAGAAAGTCTGGTGAGGGGGAGGCCACTTAATAGAGAATTGCAATAGTCAAGGCGGGAATGGATTAGGGCCTCGGTGAGGGTTTTTGTTGTTTCCCTGGTGAGAAAGGGGCGGACTCTAGAGATATTCTTCAGGGGTAAGCGACACGTGCAGATGAGAGATTGTGTGTGGGAGGAGAAGGAAAGATTGGTGTCAAACATAACACCCAGACAGCGAGCCTGCTGCCTAGGCGTTATCGTGGTGCCACAAACTGAGAGAGAGATGTCCGATTTAGGGAAGTTAGTGGATGGGGGGAGCAGAAGAAGTTCAGTTTTGGTAAGGTTTAGTTTCAAATAGAGAGTGGACATGATATTGGAAACTGCAGCTAGACAGTAGGGATGGGCGAATCTACTCGCTAGGACTCGTTACTCTGCGAGTAGTAAGGGACTCGCAGGACTCGGTACTCTGCGAGTTTCCCAGCGTTTACTCGCACAGTAACGAGTCCAATGCAAATCAATGTCAATCCTAGTTTTGTCAGAGACTCTGACAAAACTAGGATTGCCATTGTCTTGCATTGGACTCCCTACTGTGCCAGTGATAGCAGGGAAACTCGCAGAGTAAGAGCTGTCTGCTCTGTGCAGCTCCAGGGTCCTAGAGCCCGCCTGCTGCCTGATGTAGCAGAGCTGAGATTGTTCTCAGTCTGCTCATTCCCTGTGCATAGACATCTATATCTATGCACAGGGGATGTAGCAGAGAGGACATCGCGTTTTGGTCTACGTCGGACGGAAGAGGATTTTTTTAATTAAAGATGGAGTCCCTAATGGCTTTTTTTTTAAATTTCTAATAAAAAAATTTCTCTGTGTGGTGTTTTTTTTAAACCCTTTATTGGAGATTCTTAGTGGCTGGGTCAAACATGGCCTGACATTAAGAATCCCGGGCTTAATACCAGCTTGTATAACAAAGGTGGTATTAACCCCTTTATTACCCAGCGTGCCACCGCCACCAGGGCCGCTGGAAGAGCGGGGTTCAGCGCCAGAGGATGGCACTTCAATGAACGCGCCATCGTCTGGGGCGGCTGCGGGCTGCAATTTGCAGCGGGGGGTGCCCAGAAAGCTTGGGCCTCCCTGCACTGCGGATTCCAGCCCCCAGCTGCTTAGCTGTACCTGGCTAGACATAGAAATTGCGCGGAGCCCCACACATTTTTTTTTTATTATTTCATGAAATAATAAAAAAAAAGGGCTCCCATATATTCTTGTGTCTGGCCAGGTACAAATAGGCACCTGGGGTTTGGGGGCAGCCCATCGCTGCCTGCTGGATCCGGCTGGTTCCAGAAATACGGCGAAGCCCACGTCAAATTTTTTTCTGACAAATCCATAAAACAAAGTAAGGGGTTAATAAAGATGCAGTCCCTTTTTTAGGATTGTTTTATTGATTTTTCACTACTAGACAGTCATTGGTGTTCTTTAATACCGCAGGGGTAAGGTCAGGGGTTGAAGTATATAGTTGTGTGTCATCATTCTCTTTATCTCACAGCTTGCTGTTTCAAATTTTTATTCCTTCCTTAAGTCAGATGTTTCTATGATTACCGAAGTCAGCATTTCATGAGTTTTTACATTTTCATTGAGAAATACATCAATTTTATGCAAAAACTCAATATTTACAGAGAAAATTAACCCCTTCACCCCTGGCGATTTTCCGTTTTCCATGTTTCCCTCAACTTATTCCAAGAGCCATAACATGAACATAAAATTTTTCCATCGATGTAGACATTTGAGGACTTGTTTTTTGCAGGACGAGTTGGACTATTGTAAAACAGATAAAAAGTTCCAGTTGTCATGAAATCGCAAAAAAAGTGCAATAACACAATACCGTAGTTTTTTGTTTTTTTTATTTGTCATGATCACTATATGGTAACACTGACGTGACGGTGTGATGCCTCATGTCAGTACGAGTTCGTAGATACCAAACATGTATACTTTTACTGTTATCTAAGTGATGAAAAAAAATTCAGAATTGTTTAAAGAAAAATAATTCCACTTTTGGCGCCATTATCCGTGACCTGTAGTGTTCTCATTTTTCAGAATCTGGGGCTGTGTAAAGGCTTATTTTTATTGTCTTGAGCTGATGTTTTTTGTTACACCATTTTTGGCTATATATACTGTTTTGATTGCCTGTTGTTGCATGTTATTGCAATATTGCAGTGACCAGATAAATGTAATTTTGCCATTTGGACTTTTTTTTCCGTTACGCAGTTTGCAGATGTAGTTCCCCTACGGTCTGGCTGCCACAAATGGTATTGAATTTTACATTCTGTGTAATGTCACATATGGAGGGAGGTGAAAATCACTCTGCTGAAAACCCCCACACATCCAACACTTTCCAAACTCCAATCAGAAAGTGCAGGGTGGAAGAGACCCACCACGGGCAGACCCCTACTTCAAGTAGGAGGGAGGAGTTAGGATAAGGAAAGATAGGCAACAGGAGTTGTTCTTGTTGGTGTTGGATCAAGTGGACGACAGGACGTATGTGCAACCCTGTGTTGTTGGACACAGGAACAAGCTGCAAGAAGGGAACCAGGCGCTAAGTTAAAGGTTTCCAGGACCTGGCCACAGAACCTGGAGGCTATTGGATTTCAAGTCCGGTAACCACCTTGTCACCCGTCCGGGGCACAGTGGCAAAGAGGGCCCGAAGACTGAAGCAGTTATGGCGCCCAACTGGTCAGGCGTCACAAGTAGGGTACTAAACCCAAAGATGAGCGTGTGGTCATCCCTGTTGTAAGTAGAATGGAGAACACTGTGGAAGGATCTGATCCCAAAACACACCCACCAATACAACCGGGGGAGGTTCCACAGTTAGTGTGAGTTAGTGAGTGGAAAGTGTGAGAGGAGCAAGGTGGAACACACGGGGAGTCTTCAGGAGTGTCTTCCCCGAGGAAAGACGGAGAACGGGATCTGACCCAAGAGAAAGGGGTCTTCAAAAGAGGGCTAGAGACAGACGTAGCCCAGACAAAAGGTCCTGACTTGTACACCAGAGTGCACGAGTCTGGCAACGCAGCCTGGAGTGTTCACCCTCCGACCATACTCATTCCGGCTCCAAAGACATTCTCAGGGTGTTCATCCCCTGGGATGTACTACTGCCCAAGAAGCAGACCACGAGAAGAGAGAGAAGGGACAGGACAAGGGTAGATCCAAGAAGGTATTACCAGAGACTTCCACAGATTCTGCATTCTGCTGCGACTACCCAGCCGGCCATCCTTTGGAGTACTGTGAACTGTACCACCATCTTGTTCAATTTGCTTTTACAAGTAAAGTACCTGGAAGAGTGAAGTGC
>JARQOC010000006.1:421394717-421427410 GCA_033576535.1 Allobates femoralis | reverse complement strand
GATATTTATTAAGTGCCCTATAGCAACCAGTCACAGCTCAGCTTCTCATTGGTTGATATAGGCAACAAAGGACAGTCATATTAAAATACAGATTAAGCATGTCTGTGAAACATTCAGGAAAGCTAGCTGAAGACAAACTTCTGAAAAATGGCGCACACTGGCACATGACTCTCAGTGAAGCAGCAGCTACACAAACACCATAGCCATTAAGACACCTGTCGAGCTCACTGGGATGGGGTACTCGGTACCGGACCCGGTTGCTACTGGGAATGTCACGGAGGACCTGGTCCGGACCGTGTCCCGGGTTTTGACAAGTAAGAGGGAAATATGTACAAAAGATAAATGTTTGTCGTGACGCCACCCACGGTTTGTGGTCAGTAATGGGTCCACCGCTGCTGCAGAACCTCCGGGGATGATGTTAGGCAGCTGTAGATGGAACAGCTCTCCGCGGGTAGAGCTAGTTTCCCCGGGGCAGTGATGATTAAGGTGTATGATTGTTGGCGGTATTAGGTGTAGTTCACTTACTCTCCTGCTGCTGCAGCCTTCTTCCAGCCAGCATCCAGAGCTGACAGGCTGTGGCTCTCCAGGCGGGAACTCTTGGTTATCCTGCTGGGAGGAATCATTCGATGGGCAAGGGAGCAAAGTGATTACAAAATTCTGTCTGTAGATAATCATACGAGGAGTCAGAAGCAGGGTTCACCGGGTTTATTGTGCAGTTCTTTCAGTACAGCAGTTCATTTCTTACACAGTTTACAGACTTTCCCCTCCGGGTTCCTTTCTATTCCCTGCAGCTAGGTTATTACTGTCTGACCCCTCACTCTCTCGTCCTTTCCAGGCTTTACTCTCTCTCCGTGTGTGTGTCTCCGGACAGTTTAGCGGTAGCTCAGACCCCTGTGGGTCCTCGTGGTTGCCACTGAGCTGCCTGTCCTTTGGGTGGGAACTCCAACCTGCAGTTAGAGCTCCCCGTCGGTGAATCTGGGGAAACCGGGTAAATCGTCGGTCCCCTTCAGAGCCGACACTCTGCTTCTAGCCTAGCCTCCAATAGTCCTTTCTTGCAAGGCTCTATCAGGCTCCCACCTGCCCCGTGTGACTCTTGTTTCTGTATGTTATGTCTTAATAAATAAATATAATCTTAAATATAATTTTTAAAAGCAAGTCTTGCATAAATATATATATATTTATTTTTTTTTCTTTACTCCAATTTTTAACCCTATTATTACTATTTATATTTTATAGATATTTAATATTTTACTAATATTTATTAATATTTATTGAGTAATAACTCCACTACGAAAAAACATATTGGCTGCTAGAGCCCTGTAAATAGTTTACACCATACCCATAAGGGTCCATTTACCACCAAAATTCAGAGTGGTGATTCACACTAATACCAGGGCAGAATGGAGTATTTAACAACGCACAGTCCCAGGTTCTAATGCTGTACATGGAAGAGAATGAGAGAAATTTTACTTTTATATATTCTGACTTGGTTTGTCTGTTTAATGCATTGTTTTATCTAATATCTTTTAAAAAAAAATTTTTTATTTTAAAAAAGAGCATAGATGTATATGTATGCATTTTATTGTATTATTTAACCATTCTATGATAAACTCAAATTGTATTTAATACCTTTTTTAAGAAATTGCACCAAAAACAGAGATCCTCCCATTTTTGATGATGATTATGACATCACAGGTAAACAAATGACACCCACTTTTTGTAATATCTGGGGCTATAAAACCCCCACTGTGATGATACATGTAACATCCCTGAGGAAGGTGCCAGGTGGGGCACCGAAACGCATTGGAGTGAAGGAATAAAGAAAAAGGAATTGCTTGTGAAACCTTGGCTCCCATGTGAGTTTTCTTTGGACTTAGCAGCGCGGACCGTGGTACACCTCTTCTTTTCCCAACAATAACGGAAGGTGGGGAATTCCAGATTTCCCTGCCACACAGTGTCAGGAGGCAAAACAGCACAAAGAGTTCAGCAATACTGACACCCGGGAGCGGGGTGTAAGTAAAGGACTCGAGCTGCCTGTCATACGGCACGCACAGGACAAAGTGGGCAAGCAGCTTAGCTTCAAGCAACTGCAGGAGCCACAAGTAGAAGCGGAGGAACAGAAAGTGAGGACAGGAGTTGGAACCTGAAGGAACATCCTTTGGTGGCTACCCAGCCAGCTACCCGAACTGTGACTGTGTACCTTGCAAACTGTTTGAAAAGTCACCAGTAAAGTACCCGGTGAGCTCACCATGGTCTGAGACTGTTCCTTTCAGCGTCGCAACAGAGTCCCATCTGAAGAGCCGGAGACTGGTTTCCACACATGCTGGCTGGAGAAGCTGCAGCAGCGAAGTAAGTGTCTTGCACAGAGCACAATCCCTCACCAGACCCGTCCATCACCACTACACCTGTCCTGGGGATCCTCAGCTCTACCCGAGGAGAGCTTACCATCCACGCTGCCCTAAGTCACCGTCACCCAGCAGAAATATGGCAGCGGTGGTTCTACTAACCACATACCCCGGGTGGCATCACGACAACTCCCTTGTAAATACCGTTTTTTGGACTGATCCCAGGCCACGGGACCGTGTCACGACTACCGTAATCCCTTGAAAGACAGCACTGGCTCGGTTCCGAGTACCCCATAGCCTGGGGGCGCATCAGGTCACACTCAGCTCCCTGTATACAGCAGGAGGCCACACACAGCCCCTAGTATACAACAGGAGGCTGCACACAGCTCCCAGTATACAGCAGAAGGATGCACAGAGCTCCCAGTATACAGCAGGAGGCCACACACAGTCCCCAGTATGCAGGAAGAGTTTGTACACAGCCCCCAGTATATAGCAGGAGGCTGCAAACAGCTCCCACTATACAGCAGGAGACCACACATAGTCCGCAATATACAGGAGGAGGCCGCACACAGGCCTCAATATTACAGCTGTAAGCTGCTGACTCACCCTGGCGGGGACTGTGGCATGTTCGGATCCGAACCCTCTCGAAGTCGTCGGGGCTGTAGGATGTCACGGTGGCATGACCCAGTTCGTGATCTCCTCGTCGGGCGATCAGTAAAAAGGGGTAGTTTGAAAAAGGGATGAAAATAAGAGTTTTTGTCATGACGCCACCTGTGCAATGCGGCCGGTATAGCCGCTGCTGCAGATGGGACCTCTGGGGATGATGAGAGTAGCAGCTGGGATGGTTTAGCTCTCCACGGGAAGCGTGGGTCTCCAGGGCAGCCGAATAGTCTATGGAGGTGATAGGCTCGTTGGGGGTGCAGGACTTAGTGTACGAAATAACCGACAAACACAGGGATGACAGTCTCCTTTACCTTTACTGAAGAAAGAAGCAGGTTTGTCCAGGGCGCTGTCCGCAAGTGGTGTTAGGGGTCCGGAGCTTGAAGCTATGCTGCGACCCCCTCCTCCTTCCTTCTGTCCTGGCCTGTATGACAATAAAAAATGGGGGAACAAGAGGCGCAATAGTGCCCTATCAAAAGTGACACTGACAGTATGGGTAGTGTATATAGATTCCACTCACCTATTCCAGTTGTGTAACCCACAACTGGTTTGAAGGCATGAAAGTAATATCAGCTGCTGCAGGACCTCCACCGACCACTCGCACATGGAAAAACCGTCACAAAATTTTTGGGAAGCAAGGTGTGTAACAGTCCGCGCTGCTGAGTCCACAGGAAACACAAGGAATGCAAGATATATCTTGTAGCAGTATTCTTCTTTATTTCCTACGCGTTTCGGTGCAGTTCCATGCACCTTCCTCAGGAATATCCCTGAGGAAGGTGCATGGAATTGCACCGAAACGCGTAGGAAATAAAGAAGAATACTGCTACAAGATATATCTTGCATTCCTTGTGTTTCCTGTGAACTCAGCAGCGCGGACTGTTACACACCTTGCTTCCCAAAAATTTTGTGACGGCCTGCATGACAGGCGGCTTGAGCTCTTTTTACGTTACTCTCTTCTGACTGCGTCCCCTGAGCTCTTTGGTGCGGCTTTGTCTCCTGGCCTTTTGGTGGGCGAGCGACTTGGAATCACCTCCCCTCTGGTGTTGATTGCTGGGCATAAAGTCCCTCACGACCTCAGACTCTGGTTTCCGTTCCAGCGCTCGGTGCTATGGCAAGCTGGCACTGGCTCCACTCCCCACACCTCCCTCTCCACTTCCTCAGACCCTCACCTACGGGTCACTCACACTGGCTAGTTAGTATCCTCGGATGGGCCTGACATGGCTCCAATCCATAGGATATCTTCTACAGTCCTCCTAGGAACTGAACTGCCTAACCCCGGCCCCAGACCAGAATTTATAGGGGACATGCCCTGAACTCGGGTTTTAGAGCTCCCCTTCTGGCCTGGAGTTGGGAAGGTGTTGTGTGTGTGTTTCACCTGATGTGGGTACCTTTCCTTGCTTCCAAGCACAGTACTGTGGCAACAGGACCCTGGGGCGTCACACTGCACACAGACCCCAATATACAGCAGAAAGCCACACATGAGCCTCAGTATTACAGCAGAAGGCTGCACATTGCCCCTTGTGTACAGAAGGAGGTCGTATACAGTCCCCAGTATTAGAGGAAGAGACCACACACAGTCCCCAGTATACAGCAGGAGGCTGCACACAGATGTCAGTATTACAGCAGGAGGCTGCACACTACCCCCTGTGTACAGCAGAAGGCCATACACAGTTTATGTATTACAGCAGGAGTTCACACATAGCCCCCAGAATTACAACAGGAGGCCTCACATAGCCCCTGTATGACACCAGGAGCCCATACATAACACCTGTATTACACTTGAAGCCTGTGCCTAATATAGCCCCTTTATCACAGCCTGTGCCCCACGTAGCACCTGTATTACACCAGGAACCCACACACAGCCCCTGTATTACACCAGGTCAGGGCCGGCCCCAGGTTTCTGTGGGCCCCGGGCGAAAAGGTCTCAGTGGGCCCCCTTTAAGTACATATCGCGGACTATATATATATATATATATATATGTATATATTGCCGCACACTTACCGCAAGCCCCATAGACAATGCATGGGGCTTGGCGCAAACGTGCAGCAAGTGCAGCCGCTAGACGGAATATGCGGCAGATGCGGGTTTTTTACCGCAACTGCCACATTTTTAAAAAAACTCCTATGTGAAGGCAGCCTTACAGGAACAGTGACTGCTGAAACCAGCAAGAGCTGTTTCTGACAGTGAGTATATTACACGTTGTTAGGGCTAAAATGCGTTTGCGTTCCCTTGCGCTTTTTAAAAATACCCTTCAAATGCAAAATGTTGCATTTTTGTGCGTCTGAGGATGCTTGGTATATACACAAGCATCCTCAAGCGCACAAATAATGCAAGCAGCTCAATGGAGCCGCACTGCCATATGGTGGCACCGCAGCCAAGCGGAGTGTCTGGCCATCCAGATCTCTCTTTCTCCTCACCTTTCTTCTTGCCGCTCCGGTCTCCTCCGGTCGCTCTGCACATATCAGCACAGTGATGACATCGTGCCCCCATTGCTGAGCTGCAGAATGCAGACAGCGGCAGAAGAGACTCTGGAGAAGAATGCTGCTGGCAAAGGCGGCTGAGACTATAGGAACGGAATCCGCGGGGGGCTACCACTGGTACACATACCTCGTACACACTCGGCTCTGCTCCATACACCTCGTACGCACACGGCTCTGCTCCGTACACCTCGTACGCACACGGCTCTGCTCCGTACACCTCGTACACACATGGCTCTGCTCCGTACACCTCGTACACACATGGCTCTGCTCCGTACACCTCGTACACACACGGCTCTGCTCCGTACACCTCGTACACACACGGCTCTGCTCCGTACACCTCGTACGCACACGGCTCTGCTCCGTACACCTCGTACGCACGCGGCTCTGCTCCGTACACCTCGTACACACACGGCTCTGCTCCGTACACCTCGTACACACTCGGCTCTGCTCCGTACACCTTGTACGCACGCGGCTCTGCTCCGTACACCTCGTACGCACGCGGCTCTGCTCCGTACTCCTCGTACGCACGCGGCTCTGCTCCGTACACCTCGTACGCACACGGCTCTGCTCCGTACACCTCGTACACACACGGCTCTGCTCCGTACACCTCATACACACACGGCTCTGCTCCGTACACCTCATACACACATGGCTCTGCTCCGTACACCTCATACACACATGGCTCTGCTCCGTACACCTAGTACCCACTCGGCTCCGCTCCATACACCTTGTACACACAGGCTCCGCTCCATACACCTCGTACACACACTGCTCCGCTCCATACACCTCGTACACACACGGCTCCGCTCCATACACCTCGTACACACACGGCTCCGCTCCATGCACCTAGTACACACTCGCCTCTGCTACATTCACACTGTAAATCCCTCCTGACCCCACACATAACCTTCACCTAATTGCCATACACCTAGTACACACTCACCTCTGCTACATTCACACTGTAAATGCCTCCTGACCACACACAAACTTCACCTTATTTGAGCATCATTCATGGTGGCCAGCACAGTCCTGGCTGGATACACTGAGGAGCTGATCATGTGATCCCTGACTCCTCCCCTCCATGTGACATCATCACAGGTCCTGTAAGCACAGAGTGTGCACTGTGCAGCTCTGTCGGCTCCCGTGGAGGGGGGAGGAGGGAGACCTCCGGTGCAGCAGGAGCCTGAAAATGACCCCCCAGCTGCCCCCTGGGTATGGCCCTGGCTGTGGGGGCAGTGCTCAGGGGCCCCTGAGGCTAGGGTCACACTTGCATTGTGACCCTAGCCTTATGCAAGTATTGTATGTTGCAGCGCATAGCGTTTAATGCTATGCGCTGGAGGCAGCCCATAGAGACCCGACGTTTACCTTGACAACCACTGGTTGTCAATGTAAACATCGGCTTTCTATGGGCTCAGTTGCTGGCAGCGCATAGCGTTAAACGCACTGCGCTGCAGCAGACAATACTTGCGTCAGGCTAGGGTCACAATGCAAGTGTGACCCTAGCCTCAGGGGCCCGGTGGGCCCCCTCCAAGCAGTCGGGCCCCGGCACTTGCCCGGGTACGCCGGGTGCTGACGCCGGCCCTGCACCAGGTGCTCCTACATAGCCCCTATATTACAGTTGTAGCCTGTGTATCTAAGAAAAGAGAACCCAAACTTTCTTAACCCATTCTATTTTGTTATTGCTAAGAACAGTTGGTTACTATCTCGGGCAATGCCAGGGACTACAGCTAGTACATTATATATTTGATCTGGTACTAATCTTTAGTTACCTCCTGAAGTTACATCCTGTATTATGCTCCAGAGCTGCACTCACTATTCTGCTGGTGGAATCACTGTACATACATTACATTACTTATCCTGTACTGACCCTGAGTTACATTCTGTATTATACTCCAGAGCTGCACTCACTATTCTGCTGGTGTAGTCAATATATACATACTTTACATTACTTATACTGCACTAATCCTGAGTTACATCTGTGGTGCCCCTGCAACCAGGGTTGCCACATAGGGAACTGCAGCCAGGTAGAAAGTAAGACAGTTTATGCACTAAACACGCTCACAGATCACCACACACCACTAGAGGCAGCACCCAACCCAGAGCCCGGAACTCTAGGGAGGCAAGGGGTGGTGGGTTTAGAGGACAGTGGGTGGGAACACATGTAGGTCAGGTGACAGAAGGTACAAATAGAGGAAGAAGAGGAAGAACGAGTTAGTAGGCCGAGGTAGGCTGAGCTGTAAAGACTGAGTAGGCCAGAGTTAGCCGAGCAGCACAGACACCTGAAAGACAGAGACACGTCTTGGTGGGATTGGGCTACATGGAGACGCAGAATCCACAGAGTCACAGAAACCATGGAGAGAAAGCTCGACCATAGCCGGCATCCCAGGGGAGTGTGAGGACAGAGACCAGACCAGCAGCACTGGGTACGAGGGACACGGCAGCATCGACCAACTACAGGCGGAGTAGTCTTCCCTATTGAAGCTGGCGTCACATGGGTGAGAAGGAGTCTGGTAACGCCTTGCAAGAAAGGGTTACTGCAGACTAGGCATACATCAGAGTGTCGGCTCTGAGGGGAACAGAGATTCCATACCAGATTCCCAGATTAACCGACGGGGAGCTTTAACTCCAGGTTGGAGTTCCCACACCAAGGGTAGAAAACACAGCAGCAACCACGAGGATCCACAAGGGTCCGAGCTGCCTCTATACTATCCGGAGACATCAAGCAGAGAGAGTACAGCCTGGAAAGGACTTAGAAGGAGTGAGGGGTCTCAGAGTGACAGCCTGGCTGCAGAGGGTTCAGTGAAACCGGAGTAAAGTGACTGTAACTTGTGTTAAGAACTGAACTGTACTGAAAACTGCTGTTAACTGTGAAGAAGCTGACAAGTAAACCCGGTGAACCCTGCCTGTGTGTCTATGTTTGATTCCAGGTACCCTGAACTACTTAAAATACCTTTTATCCTGTCAGGAGCAGCCTGACCCGCGGCGGGCTCATCCATCTGGCTGCAGCCCATCCATCCTCCTGGCAGAGCAGCGCTGCAGCGGTGGTCCCATCATTGACCACAAACCGTGGGTGGCATCACGACAAACTTTATATCCTTGTAAATACCCCCCTTTTACTTGTGAGAACCTGGGACACGGTCCGGACCAGGACTTCCGTGACATCCCCCAGCAGCAACCCGGTACGGTACCGAGTACCCCGTCCCAGTGGGCTCCACACATCCGTTATTATATTCCAGAGCTGCACTCACTATTCTGCTGGTGGAGTCACTGTATACATACATTACATTACTTATCGTGTAATGACCCTGAGTTACATCCTGTATTATACTCCACAGCTGCACTCACTATTCTGCTGGTGCAGTCACTGTGTACATACATTACATTACTTATCCTGCAATGACCCTGAGTTACATCCTGTATTATACTCCAGAGCTGCACTCACTATTCTGCTGGTGCAGTCACTGTGTACATACATTACATTACTTATCCTGTACTGATCCTGAGTTACATCCTGTATTATACTCCAGAGCTGCACTCACTATTCTGCTGGTCGAGACACTGTGTACATACATTACATTACTTATCCTGTAAACCCTGGGTTACATTCTTTGAAGTCACATCATGTGAACAGAGAGTGCAGCTCTGGAGAAAAAGACAGGCTATAACTCAGGATCAGTAATGTAATGTATGTACACAATGACTGCACCAGCAGAATAGTGAGTGCAGTATAATACAGGATGTAACTCAGGATCAGTACAGGATAAGTAATGTAATGTATGTACACAGTGACTCCACCAGCAGAATAGTGAGTGCAGCTCTGGAGTATAATACAGGATGTAACTCAGGATCAGTACAGGATAAGTAATGTAATGTACTGTATATACACAGTGACTGCACCAGCAGAATAGTGAGTGCCGCACTGGAGTATAATACAGGATGTAACTCAGGATCAGTACAGGATAAGTAATGTAATGTATGTACACAGTGACTGCACCAGCAGAATAGTGAGTGCAGCTCTGGAGTATAATACAGGATGTAACTCGGGATCAGTACAGGATAAATAATGTAATGTATGTACACAGTGACTGCACCAGCAGAATAGTGAGTGCAGCTCTGGAGTATAATACAGGATGTAACTCAGGATCAGTACAGGATAAGTAATGTAATGTATGTACACAGAGATTCCACATTTTTAATTCCACCTATAAACCTGTACTTAGTGGTGGCTGGTGGGCATATTCTTTAAGTATAAGATACAGAATACATTTGGCCATCATCCACAATTAGTCATTTCCAGGATTAAAATATACTATACTGTTGTAATTGGAAACTTGTTTGTCTGGTTCCCAGTAGCATATTTTTTTTTATTGAACATGTTATGGAGGACAATCACAATGCATTGTTGGATTAGTCACTGTATGTGCGGGACAGGCGTCTCCATTCCTCATTCCTTGCCTGAAGGCAGCTTGTAACCTTTACTCTGGTGACACTTCTCATTTGCAGATCTGATTCACATGAAGAAAGCAATGGACAATAGTATAAGGAAGACTAATGTATATACAGCTCTGGCATAAATTAAGAGACCACTGCAAAATTTTCAGTTTCTCAGATTTTTCTCTTTATTGGTATATTTTTGAGTAAAATGTACATTGTTCTTTTATTGTATAAACTACTGACAACACGTCTCCGAAATTCAAAGCTAAAAATTTTGTATTTATTTGCAAGCAAATGAGAAATCGTCAAAATAATAATAAAGAAACATCAGACCTCAAATAATGCAAAGAAAACAAGTTCATATTCATTAAGAAACAACAATATTAATGTTTTAACTCAGGAAGAGTTCAGAAATCAATATTTGGTGGAATAACCATGATTTTTAATCACAGCTTTCATGCATCTTGGCCGCTTTCCACTAGTCTTTCACACTGCTTTTGGGTGACCGTATGCCACTCCTGGCACAAAAATGTAAGCAGTTCTTCATTGTTTGATGGCTTGTGACTATCCATCTTCTTCTTGATTACATTCCAGAGGTTTTCAATGGGGTTCAGGTCTGGAGATTGGGCTGGCCATGACAGGGTCTCGATGTGGTGCTCCTTCATCCACACATTGATGGACCTAGCTGTGTGGCATAGGGTATTGTCCTGCTGGAAAAAAACAGTCCTCAGAGTTGGGTTCTGTCTGAGTAGAAGGAAGTGTTTTTCAAGGATAACCTTGTATGCGGCTTGATTCATACGTCCTTCGCAAAGATTAACCTGCCCAATTCCAGCCTTGCTGAAGCATCCCCAGATCATCACCTATCCTTCACCAAATTTCACAGTGTGTGCAAGACACTGTGGCTTGTACGCCTCTACAGGTCTCCGTCTAACTATTAGACGACCAGGTGTTGGGCAAAGCTGAAAATTAGACTCATCAGAGAAGATTACTTTACTCCAGTCCTCTATGGTCCAATCCTTATGGTCTTCAGCAAACTTCAGGCTCTCCTTTGCTTCTCATTGATGAAAGGCTTTTTTCTAGCTTTACACGACTTGAGCCCTGCGTCTAGGAATCTGTTACGAACTGTACTTGCCGTGCACTTCACCCCAGCTGCCATTTGCCATTCCTTTTATAGGTCACTTGATGTCATCCTGCGGTGGCTGAGTGACATTCGCATAAGATGACAGCCATTCCGGTCAGTGGAGAGTTGCTTTCGCCCTCTGCTGGTCTGTAGGTTTGTTGTCCCCAATGTCTGCTGCTTGATCTTGTTGTAATGGACTGCTGTCTTCGAAATTTTAAAGATGGAGGCAACATGACGCTCACTTTATCCCTCTGCTAGTACGGCCAGAATTGAGCCCTTCTTTTCCTCACTCGAGACTTTTCTTTTCAACTCCTTTGGCATGGTTAAAGGTTATTTTTTCATTCAAATTACTTTTGGGCTATTCCTAACACTTGTTTTGCCATCCATCTTGTCCTATTGCAAGAGGATTGTGAAGACCACAGCAGTGTTTTTTTATACTTTCCCTGGTTAAATAAGATTTGGTTCAGGTGAGCACCTAATCAGCAGCACATTAAGTAGAATTAGGTGTACTTTGGTTGGAATTCAACTGACACTGGAATGGAATGGCTATCAGACTTGTAGAGATGGGGATTTTTAGAAAACTGTGCAGTGGTCTCTTAATTTTTGCCAGAGTTGTATTTTCTTAAACATTTATATCATGACATGTAATTAAAGGAATACATAATTACCTCTATTTTTGTCCGCTATCAAGTATCGCTGCTCTGACTCAATGAGCGGCACTGACACCGGGAAATTGGGAAATGGCGCCACCTATGGATGGCACAAACATCGTCAAGCCAAGCCCAATTGATGTTACTCCTCCTATGGCGATAAATGATGGCAACTTTGATATTTACTTATTTTAATTAGTGTGTTTTATTATACAGTTGTGGCCAAAACTTTTGAGACTGTCATTCATTCTAATAATAATAATAATAATAATAAAGCTTTATTTATATAGCGCCAACATATTCCGCAGCGCTTTACAATGCAGGGTTAGAGTACAGAAAATATACAGTAAGTAATTAGAGTAGAGAACAAATACAGTACAATAATTGGATACAAAACAATAGGCATAGAATCAATGTAACAAAGAAAATACAATAAATAAAGCAAGAAATGAAGGTGACCCTGCGCAAAAGAGCTTACAATCTACAACGGGATAGGGGTTGCACAAGGTACAGGGGCTTATTGCACTGATGGTCCAGGCATCTTGAGGAAATGGGGCATAGAGCTAAGCTTACATGGATGGTCATTATACAGTCTGTGTAGACCTTTTTGGTTTGGTGGGGTTTGTAGAAGAGTAATGTCCAGAGGGATAGCCCATTCACTGTCTACAGTACAATGGACTTCTATTAGGGAGTATGATAGGCCATGCAAGTTGTGGATATTCCAGATTTCTTGGGGTAAAGCATTCCAGAGGATTGGTGCAGCTCTGGAGTAGTCTTGGAGCCGGGAGTGGGAGGATTGGATTAGTGCAGATGTTAGTCGAAGGTTATTTGTAGAACGTAGAGAACGGGTGGGGTGATAGACAGAGATGAGGGAGGAGAGGTAGTTGGGTGCTGCACTGTGAAGAGCTTTGTGGGTGAGAACAAACAATTTGAATTTGATCTTGTAGTGTACGGGCAGCCAGTGCAGTGACTGGCACAGAGCGGAGGCATCTGAGTAACGATTGGCCAGATGGGTGATCCTGGCTGCTGCATTAAGGATGGACTGGAGAGGAGAAAGTCTGGTGAGGGGGAGGCCACTTAATAGTAAGAATTGCAATAGTCAAGGCGGGAATGGATTAGGGCCTCGGTGAGGGTTTTTTGTTGTTTCCATGGTGAGAAAGGGGCGGACTCTAGAGATATTCTTCAGGGGTAAGCGATAGGTGCAGATGAGAGATTGTGTGTGGGAGGAGAAGGAAAGATTGGTGTCAAACATAACACCCAGACAGCGAGCCTGCTGCCTAGGCGTTATCGTGGTGCCACAAACTGAGAGAGAGATGTCCAATTTAGGGCAGTTAGTGGATGGGGCGAGCAGAAGAAGTTCAGTTTTGGTAAGGTTTAGTTTCAAATAGAGAGTGGACATGATATTGGAAACTGCAGCTAGACAGTAGGGATGGGCGAATCTACTCGCTAGGACTCGTTACTCTGCGAGTAGTAAGGGACTCGCAGGACTCGGTACTCGGTTTCCCAGCGTTTACTCGCACAGTAACAAGTCCAATGCAAATCAATGGCAATCCTAGTTTTGTCAGAGACTCTGACAAAACTAGGATTGCCATTGTCTTGCATTGGACTCGCTACTGTGCCAGTGATAGCAGGGAAACTCGCAGAGTAAGAGCTGTCTGCTCTGTGCAGCTCCAGGGTCCTAGAGCCCGCCTGCTGCCTGATGTAGCAGAGCTGAGATTGTTCTCAGTCTGTTCTTCCCTGTGCATAGACATCTATATCTATGCACAGGGAATGTAGCAGAGAGGACATCGCGTTTTGGACTACGTCGGACGGAAGAGGATTTTTTTAATTAAAGATGGAGTCCCTAATGGCTTTTTTTTTTTATTTCTAATAAAAAAATTTCTCTGTGAGGTGTTTTTTTTAACCCTTTATTGGAGATTCTTAGTGGCCGGGTCAAACCTGGCCTGACATTAAGAATCCCGGGCCTAATACCAGCTTGTATAACAAAGGTGGTATTAACCCCTTTATTACCCAGCGTGCCACCGCCACCAGGGCCGCTGGAAGAGCGGGGTTCAGCGCCAAAGGATGGCGCTTCAATGAACGCGCCATCGTCTGGGGCGGCTGCGGGCTGCAATTTGCAGCGGGGGGTGCCCAGAAAGCTTGGGCCTCCCTGCGCTGCGGATTCCAGCCCCCAGCTGCTTAGCTGTACCTGGCTAGACATAGAAATTGAGCGGAGCCCCACACATTTTTTTTTTATTATTTCATGAAATAATAAAAAAAAAGGCCTCCCATATATTCTTGTGTCTGACCAGGTACAAATAGGCACCTGGGGGTTGGGGGCAGCCCGTCGCTGCCTGCTGGATCCGGCTGGTTCCATAAATACGGCGAAGCCCACGTCAAATTTTTTTCTGACAAATCCATAAAACAAAGTAAATAAAAGGGACTGCATCTGTATTAACCCCTGGACCATGGGCGAGGGGTTAATAAAGATGCAGTCCCTTTTTTAGGATTGTTTTATTGATTTTTCAGAAAAAAAATGACGTAGGCTTCGCCGTATTTATGGAACCAGCCGGATCCAGCAGGCAGCGACGGGCTGCCCCCAACCCCCAGGTGCCTATTTGTACCTGGCCGGACACAAGAATATAGGCGAGCCCTCTTTTTTTATTATTTCATGAATTTCATGAAATAATAAAAAAAAAATGCATGGGGCTCCGCGCAATTTCTATGTCTAGCCAGGTACAGCTAAGCAACTGGGGGCTGGAATCCGCAGCGCAGGGAGGCCCAAGCTTTCTGGGCAACCCCCGCTGCAAATTGCAGCCCACAGCCGCCCCAGAAGATGGCGCGTTCATTGAAGCGCCATCCTCTGGCGCTGAACCCCGCTCTTCCAGCGGCCCTGGTGGCGGTGGCACGCTGGGTAATAAAGGGGTTAATACCAGCTTTGTTATACAAGCTGATATTAAGCCCGAGATTCTTAATGTCAGGCCAGGTTTGACCCGGCCACTAAGAATCTCCAATAAAGGGTTAAAAAAAACACAACACAGAGAAAAAATTTTATTAGAAATTTTTTAAAAAAGCCATTAGGGACTCCATCTTTAATTAAAAAAGTCCTCTTCCGTCCGACGTAGTCCAAAACGCGATGTCCTCTCTGCTACATCCCCTGAACATAGATATAGATGTCTATGCACAGGGAATGAGCAGACTGAGAACAATCTCAGCTCTGCTACATCAGGCAGCAGGCGGGCTCTAGGACCCTGGAGCTGCACAGAGCAGACAGCTCTTACTCTGCGAGTTTCCCTGCTATCACTGGCACAGTAGCAAGTCCAATGCAAGTCAATGGCAATCCTAGTTTTGTCAGAGTCTCTGACAAAACTAGGATTGCCATTGATTTGCATTGGGCTGGTTACTGTGCGAGTAAAGGCTGGGAAACTCGCAGAGTAACGAGTCCTAGCAGATAGAGCCTGAAGCTTCCGAGACACATCTGCAATTTGTAAATTGCACATTACTCGCTATTACTCGCTTCCCCATTCATTAACATTGGACTCGCTAGACTCGCAACGAGTAGCGAGTCCCAGGCTCGGACTAGCTAGAGTCAAGCGATTCCGAGTAATTTAGGACTCGCCCATCACTACTAGACAGTCATTGGTGTTCTTTAATACCGCAGGGGTAAGGTCAGGGGCTGAAGTGTATAGTTGTGTGTTATCATTCTCTTTATCTCACAGCTTGCTGTTTGAAATTTTCATTCCTTCCTTAAGTCAGATGTTTCTATGATTACCGAAGTCAGCATTTCATGAGTTTTTACATTTTCATTGAGAAATACATCAATTTTATGCAAAAACTCAATATTTACAGAGAAAATTAACCCCTTCACCCCTGGCGATTTTCCGTTTTCCATGTTTCCCTCAACTTAATCCAAGAGCCATAACATGAACATAAAATTTTTCCATCGATATAGACATTTGAGGACTTGTTTTTTGCAGGACGAGTTGGACTATTGTAAAACAGATAAAAAGTTCCAGTTGTCATGAAATCGCAAAAAAAAGTGCAATAACACAATACCGTAGTTTTTTGTTTTTTTATTCGTCATGATCACTATATGGTAACACTGACGTGACGGTGTGATGCCTCATGTCAGTACGAGTTCGTAGATACCAAACATGTATACTTTTACTGTTATCTAAGTGGTGAAAAAAAATTCAGAATTGTTTAAAGAAAAATAATTCCACTTTTGGCGCCATTATCCGTGACCTGTAGTGTTCTCATTTTTCAGAATCTGGGGCTGTGTAAAGGCTTATTTTTATCGTCTTGAGCTGATGTTTTTTGTTATACCATTTTTGGCTATATATACTGTTTTGATTGCCTGTTGTTGCATGTTATTGCAATATTGCAGTGACCAGATAAATGTAATTTTTGCCATTTGGACTTTTTTTTCCGTTACGCAGTTTGCAGATGTAGTTCCCCTACGGTCTGGCTGCCACAAATGGTATTGAATTTTACATTCTGTGTAATGTCACATATGGAGGGAGGTGAAAATCACTCTGCTGAAAACCCCCACACATCCAACACTTTCCAAACTCCAATCAGAAAGTGCAGGGTGGAAGAGACCCACCACGGGCAGACCCCTACTTCAAGTAGGAGGGAGGAGTTAGGATAAGGAAAGATAGGCAACAGGAGTTGTTCTTGTTGGTGTTGGATCAAGTGGACGACAGGACGTATGTGCAACCCTGTGTTGTTGGACACAGGAACAAGCTGCAAGAAGGGAACCAGGCGCTAAGTTAAAGGTTTCCAGGACCTGGCCACAGAACCTGGAGGCTATTGGATTTCAAGTCCGGTAACCACCTTGTCACCCGTCCGGGGCACAGTGGCAAAGAGGGCCCGAAGACTGAAGCAGTTATGGCGCCCAACTGGTCAGGCGTCACAAGTAGGGTACTAAACCCAAAGATGAGCGTGTGGTCATCCCTGTTGTAAGTAGAATGGAGAACACTGTGGAAGGATCTGATCCCAAAACACACCCACCAATACAACCGGGGAGGTCCCACAGTTAGTGTGAGTTAGTGAGTGGAAAGTGTGAGAGGAGCAAGGTGGAACACACGGGGAGTCTTCAGGAGTGTCTTCCCCGAGGAAAGACGGAGAACGGGATCTGACCCAAGAGAAAGGGGTCTTCAAAAGAGGGCTAGAGACAGACGTAGCCCAGACAAAAAGGTCCTGACTTGTACACCGGAGTGCACGAGTCTGGCAACGCAGCCTGGAGTGTTCACCCTCCGACCATACTCATTCCGGCTCCGAAGACATTCTCAGGGTGTTCATCCCCTGGGATGTACTACTGCCCAAGAAGCAGACCACGAGAAGAGAGAGAAGGGACAGGACAAGGGTAGATCCAAGAAGGTATTACCAGAGACTTCCACAGATTCTGCATTCTGCTGCGACTACCCAGCCGGCCATCCTGTTGGAGTACTGTGAACTGTACCACCATTTTGTTCAATTTGCTTTTACAAGTAAAGTACCTGGAAGAGTGAAGTGCCTCTGTGTCTCTGGCCACCTTCATTGACTTTTCTCAATGGTTTGCCGACATCAGGTAACACTGCCCCGGAGGATTAGCTCTACCTGTAGGGAGCTGCTCCACCCTAACCACATTACCACCACCCTCCAGAGGACTGTGGCGGCACTGGTGTCTAGTCACCAGGCACTACAGGTGGCGTCACGTGATAAAGACTAAAACCCTTAATTGGTGACTGTCTCCCCCTCGGGACCACAGGTCTGGGCAGGCCACCAGTGAGATCCCCCACCAAAGCTGAGGGCCCAGACATCCGAGTTCCCATACCCTGGGGCGGTACACAGTTGCTCGCAGGGTCAGCTTCACCTGCCCAGCTGGAGGGCATCCACAGACTCAGAGGGATTTAGAGGATCCCTAGAGGAGCTAGTGACCTTGGCGACAGAATTCAGCAGGAAGGCCATAATACCTTATTCCAGCAGAGTGGACTCCAGCTTTCTCCAGACTGGCCGAGCTGTATAACCAGTTCTTCACGTGTCCTGGATGTACTAAACCAACTACAGTAAAGGTAAAGAACTCCAAAGACTGTCTGCCGTGCTTTACTTCACTACTGCCTCCTCACACCACTCCTCTGCATTACAACCACTATCATCCACTTTCATGTCTCAAGGGGGACATACCCCATTCTGGAGGGGGTATTCTAGCACATTGCCATAATATCTATCCCTTGAGGCTCTACATGCAGTGCCGCCCACCTAGTGGCCGAAACAACTTCAGCTAGCGTCTGTCACGTCCTACTGACGGACTCCACACGTGGACCCACTGGACCGCGTAGTGCGGATGCTGATACCGGGATGACAGAGAGACGGACCAGTATAGTAGAGTCAACAGGTTTATTTGAACAACACACACACGCCCCAGGGGAGGGCCACACGGTCACAGCACCGGAACACCACCGAAGGAGGCCCCGGAGCGCTTAACCCCTATACAGGGATACCGCCGGTACCAACCTCGGAGGAACCGATGAAGCGGACACGGGTGTTAAACCGACCCAAGGCAACGTGGGAAACAATACAGCAACCGGGTATAGGATCGGAAACGGGAACCAGGAACACGGGGAATCCGGAGCCAGGCTTGAGACAGCGATCCGCTTGGAAGAGATCCGGGAAACCAGCCAGGAACACGGAAGTCAGCGAGGAGCCGGCAGGGCAGGAATCTGTGGGAAGGAACACACAGAAATCAGGTAACAAGCCAAATAAGGAAAGACCTGACAAGACCAGAAATGGCAGCTCCACTAGGGAGAAGTTGCTCTGGCCCCGACTGACTGGAAACAAGAAGTTTATATCATAGCAGGGCAGTCCTGATTGGCAGGACACAGAAGCATGGTGATTGGCTGAGGGGAGGAGCATGCTCCCTGCAGTCTCTCCAGCAGAAACAGGTTTGGAGATGCAGTTTCATGTGCTCAAGCAGTAGCCCCGGAAAGGGAGGAGAAGAGCAGTGCTACTCCAGCAGAGGGTGCTGGATCCCTGCGGCAGACCCCCGAGGGGTAACAGCGTCACAAACATTTTTTCTTTTTCTTTTTTACTTTACTCCATTTTTACATCCCCTTTTAATGTGAGCCAGGGCTAAAGTTCGGGGCACAGCCATCGTGACCCAGACCGCTGGCCCAGCTTCTGAGTACTCCCAGCCCTTCGTGCTTGAGACAGATCTGATTGACTGATTTCATATTTTGATAGATCGGGCATTTCTGAATTTGGTGATACTAAATATGTGTTCTTTTTTTTTTGAATAGTTATATTTTCAAAGGGGGATGATTTGAACTTTTGTGTTTTTTTTTTTTTCATATTTTGTAAAACTTTTTTTCACTTTTTCTGTATTTTACATAGCTTCTTAGGGTACCCCAGCACTATACAGTGCGATTGTTTGTGATCGCTTGTGTTATGCAGAGAGATGCTTCAGCATCTCTCTACATAGCAGAAATGAGCACAGGAAGTGATTCATGACAGTATCTGGAGTCATTAGCTGACCCCGTGCTGTCATGGCAATGCACTGAGGCCCCATGATCGCATAACGGGGCCACCGATGCATTGCCACAATGCGACCCCGCCGTGGTGCTTTATATCAAACATGGACAGCGCAATCCCAAGGTTTAACAGTGCTGATCGAATCACTGATCTGATTGATACTGTTAACTACACATGCCCTATTCATATTGCCACTTTAACATCGTTGCAGCCAATAAGTGAACTGCAACTCATCCTCTCAGGCAGATCCCCTGAACTCACTAATTGGCTGCAAACAATAATAGTCAAGAGAAGCAATGAAGGATACCCAACCCTGAAGCCCGGGAGCCAAGGAGGGTATGTAAAGGAGAAATTTTTTCTTCAACAAATTAAAGACACCAGGGGATAAAGGTTTTCTAAACTGGAAGACCTCTTTAATGGACACTGAACAGTTGGGACTTATTTTGCTTTAAATCTCCATTTTACCTCCTGGACTTGGTTATCTTCAGAAACACATGCCATCCATTGAGTCTGTCATGGTCTATGTCTCTCTCTGACCCAGCTTCCTGACCATTCTGCTCCACCAGCAACAGCTACTCCATGGAAGCAACCCAGATTCCTGTATAGGGTAATAAAAGGGTGAAAAGCAGAATGTTTCCTGGGACTGACTAAGGCTGGGGTCACATTTGTGGCAACATTTTGAAATCCTGATCCGTTTTGAGCTGTCAAAAAGCCCAAAACCGGATCAAGAACCGCTCCCCATAGGAGCCCGTTATGGTAACCGAATTGCTCCACATGAAATCCAGTTACCGGTTCTGGATCTGCAGCCTGCTGTAAAAATCATGCAAGCTGCAGTTTTCTGTCAACCGCAATGCGGTAACCGTATTGCTCCGGATGTATTGCTCCAGGGTCCTGTAACCATTAACATTAGGTCTATGGCGGTGCGCTGCCCATAGACCTAATGCTAATGGTTATAGGACCAAGAACAGTGGCTGATACTATACGTACATTACGTACAGTATCTACTCTACTGTCAAGAGCCGCGGCTTCATTCAGAAATTTGTAGAAGCCGACAATAGCCGACTATAATGTAAAGTGCTTATTAACCCCTCACATGCTGACAGGAGTGCACAGCATGTCTCTAAGGAGGGTGGGCACCCCCTAGAGATATGTTGCCCACAACTACTATTAATATTTAATGTTTTAATAACATTTAACACTTAGTTCATCCCTGTGGCAGCAGGGATGAACAAAGTAGATGGCAACCGCATTGCTCAGGGTTACACATCCGGAGAAATCCAGTTACCGCATTGCGGTTTCAAGAACACATTTTTGCAAAACAATGTGTCTGAAGGCAATTGCGGTTACCGCATCCGTATCTGGATGCGGTCACGGCAATTACCTTTAAAAGTGTGGAGTGTTGTATCAATTCTAGCAATGGTAGCTCGATTAGGAGTTGAAATATTCCTATGAGAACTGTTATTAGTGCACTTTTAATGAGACATGGGTAACATTTCTATAATTGGTTAAGCCTTCCCATTATGTAGTGGTTTGGAGGGGCTATGTACTCTGAATGTGTAATCGAGGTCCTTGCCAATTAGCAGTTGACTATGCTGAAAATAATCCAGATTGGCTGAAAATAGTACTCAATATGGCGGACTAATATAACTAGAAACTTCATTGTTAAAAATCAATTGATTCCAATTGTTATTATTTACTAGTAAAAAGGCCCGATGCAATTGCATCGGGAGCAGGGTGAAATGAATTGTGTGTATACAGGCGGGCCAGTGGGTAGCAGAGTATACAGGGGGCTGTGTGGGTAGCAGAGTATACAGACGGCTCTGAGGTAGGAGATTATACAGGTGACTCTGTGGGTAGTAAAGTATACAGGCGGCTCTGTGGGTAGCAGAGTATACAGGTGGGTCTGTGGGTAGTGGAGTATACAGGCGGTGTGTGGTGGTGGTGGCAGAGTATACAGGTGTGTGTGGTGGTGGTGGCAGAGTATATAGGTGTCTGTGGTGGCATAGTATACAGGCATCTGTGTGGTGGCAGAGTATACAGGGTCTGTGGTGGTGGTGGCAGAGTATACAGGCATGTGTGGTGGTGGCAGAGTATACAGGCGTCTGTGCTGGTGGCGGCAGAGTATACAGGCGTGTGTGGTGGTGGCAGAGTATACAGGCGTGTGTGGTGGCGGCAGAGTGTACAGGCGTGTGTGGTGTGGCAGAGTGTACAGGCTGTGTGGTGGTGGCGGCAGAGTGTACAGGCGTGTGTGGTGGAGTGTACAGGCGTGTGTGGTGGCGGCAGAGTGTACAGGCGTGTGTGGTGGAGTGTACAGGCGTGTGTGGTGGGGGCAGAGTGTACAGGTGTGTGTGGTGGCGGCAGAGTGTACAGGCGTGTGTGGTGTGGCGGCAGAGTGTACAGGCGTGTGTGGTGGTGGCAGAGTGTACAGGCGTGTGTGGTGGCGGCAGAGTGTACAGGCGTGTGTGGTGGTGGCAGAGTGTACAGGCGTGTGTGGTGGTGGCGGCAGAGTGTACAGGCGTGTGTGGTGGAGTGTACAGGCGTGTGTGGGCGGCAGAGTGTACAGGCGTGTGTGGTGGGTGTACAGGCGTGTGTGGTGGGGCAGAGTGTACAGGTGTGTGTGGTGGCGGCAGAGTGTACAGGCGTGTGTGGTGGTGGCGGCAGAGTGTACAGGCGTGTGTGGTGGTGGCAGAGTGTACAGGCGTGTGTGGTGGCGGCAGAGTGTACAGGCGTGTGTGGTGGCGGCAGAGTGTACAGGCGTGTGTGGTGGCGGCAGAGTGTACAGGCGTGTGTGGTGGTGGCGGCAGAGTGTACAGGCGTGTGTGGTGGTGGGGGCAGAGTGTACAGGCAGGTGTGGTGGTGGCGGCAGAGTGTAGAGGGGTGTGTGGTGGCGGCAGAGTGTACAGGCGTGTGTGGTGGTGGCAGAGTGTACAGGCGTGTGTGGTGGCGGCAGAGTGTAGAGGCGTGTGTGGTGGTGGCAGAGTGTACAGGCGTGTGTGGTGGCGGCAGAGTGTACAGGCGTGTGTGGTGGCGGCAGAGTGTACAGGCGTGTGTGGTGGCGGCAGAGTGTACAGGCGTGTGTGGTGGAGTGTACAGGCGTGTGTGGTGGCGGCAGAGTGTACAGGCGTGTGTGGTGGAGTGTACAGGCGTGTGTGGTGGCGGCAGAGTGTACAGGCGTGTGTGGTGGAGTGTACAGGCGTGTGTGGTGGCGGCAGAGTGTACAGGTGTGTGTGGTGGCGGCAGAGTGTACAGGCGTGTGTGGTGGTGGCGGCAGAGTGTACAGGCGTGTGTGGTGGTGGCGGCAGAGTGTACAGGCGTGTGTGGTGGCAGAGTGTACAGGCGTGTGTGGTGGCAGAGTATACAGGCGTGTGTGGTGGTGGAGTATACAGGCGTGTGTGGTGGTGGCAGAGTGTAGAGGCGTGTGTGGTGGTGGAGTATACAGGTGTCTGTGGTGCGCTCGTGCAAGGCAGGGGTTAAAAAAAAAAAAAAAAGATTATGCTCACCTCACCCCGAGCCCCCGCCGTCTTCTGCCGTGTTCCGCCGTCTTCTGCCGTGTTCCGCTAGGCTCCCGGTGGCTGTGCAGGCTCCCGGTGCCTGGAGTGATCTTCTATCTACTGAGACTGAAGGACCTGTGGTGATGTAAGAGTCACGTGACCCGCGATTTGCCTGGAGTAAGCTGGTGTCACGTGACTCTGACATCACCACAGGTCCTTCAGTCTCAGTAGATAGAAGATCACTGGAGGCACCGGGAGCCTGCACAGCCACCGGGAGCCTAGCGGAACACGGCAGAAGACGGCGGGAGAGGGCGGGAGACAACGCGGGCTCGGGTAGAGGTGAGGATTTTTTTTTTTTTAGAGTAGTGCGGGTCTGCGGCTCGTGATGACGCTGCGCGTCATCACTCGCAGTCCCGCGCAAAGCATGTTGGGATTGGGCTACAGTGCCCAACTCCCGATTATATAAGTAGATTAGTAAACACCATAATAAATGTTTTTTTACATTAACTGTTACTAAAAAAAAGCCCCCTTAACCCTATCATAACCCTACGTTTAGGCACAGTGGTGATAATACCTCATCTACATGATGGACATATTAATATACAGCTCCATTACTTCAGGAGGTTGAAGCTGGGACTCTCCATAGTTTCTAGATTTACATACATTGTTACATTTTGGGATCACTAATAAATATATTGTCTCTCTGCAGTTTGCGGTTGAAGTGAAGAATGGACCAGTAACCCTACAGACTTCACCAGCGCTAAACTCTGCTCCTGGAGGGAACCAAGGTATTTATGGACTTAGAGTATACACCACCCAAAAACATATATGGACTGCAGGGTGCAAGGCATACAACACAATGCCTATATTTAAATATATAATAAATCGTGATGTGCATTTTTAGTCTGATACCTCCAAATAAAATCCTGAGAGACCAGTTAACTCCAGAAGTCACCTAATTAGTAAACTGAGTCCACCAGTGTGTAATTTGTTCTCAGTGTAACTACAGCTGTTCTGTAAAGACCTCACAGGTTTGTTTGAGAACATTAGGGATCAAAAAAGCATCATGAAAATCAAGGAACACACCAGAAAGGTCAGGGATAAAGCAGGGTAGAAAAGAATAAAACAGAGTTAAGTTATAAAAAAACTAGCCCAAGCCCTGAACATCTCATGAATCAATACATCATCCAAAAATGGATGGTGTAAGGCACAACTAAGACCTATCAAGCAAAACAATAGAAAAAAATATGATTATAGTTCAAATGATATGCAATGTGAAAACTTTATTAAATAATTAATTACAAGTGACAGGTTATGGTATATGCTCCTGGTGCAATCCATGTGTCTATGATGTCTCACAAGTGATTGTGTTGTTCTTATTAAACCTACCAAGACATGGCCGTCAGGGGCGTAACTACAACAGGTGCAGGGGTTGCGATCACACCCGGACCTACAGACTAGGGGGGCCCCAAAAGTCCCTTTGGCCCATAGATAAAGATTAATACTATTAAGATTTGCAATAATTAGGGGCCCCGTTGGAGCTTTCGCATTGGGGCCCCAGGGCCTGAAGTTATGCCACTGATGGCCGTCCATCTAAACTGACATCCCAAGCAATGAGAGCACTAAATAGAAAATCAGCCAATAGGCCCACACTGCACATCACCCTGAAAACAGCATCCCCACCATCAAACATTGTGGTGGCAGGTGCAGCAACATGCTGTGGGGAGCCTTCTCTTCAGCAGGGCAGGGAAGCTGGTCAGAGTTGATTGGAAGATGGATGGAGCTAAATACAGCGAAATTCTGATGGAAAACCTATTAGAGGCTGCAAAAGACTTGACATTGGGGTGTAGGTTCACCTTCCAGCAGGACAACGACCCTAAACATCCTGCAAGAGCTACAATGGATGGCTTCGATCAAAGCATATTAATGTGTGTGAATGACCCAGTCACAGTCCAGACCTAAAACCCATTGAGAATCTGTAACAAGACTTGAATATCACTAATTACAGACGCCTCATTAAGCTAGAGATATTTCCCAGAGAAGAATGGACAAATATGACAAATATGGACAAATATGGCAGCCTTTCAAAGTGTAAAGCTGGTAGAGACCTACCTCAAAAGACTTGCAGCAGTAAGTGCAGCAAAAGGTGGCCCTACAAAGTATTGACTCAGGGGGGCTGAATACATATAAGCAACACAATTTTCAGATTTATATTTTTTAAATATATAGAAAACCTTGTATCATTTTCTTTACACTTCACAAACACTTACTACTTAGTGTTGATTTATCACATAAAATACCAAAAAAATTAATTTAAGTTTGTGGGTGTAGCGTAAAAAGGTAGAAAAGCTCTTGGGGTATGAATACTTTTTCAAGGCACTGTGTATATCTTTAAATATATTGACTCTGAGGGCCCACTGTTTAGCTTCAAGAAATATAATATGACCTACTTTCACAAATTTACCTCTACTCCTTTATAATAATAAACTAGGTAGTTTGTTGAATGATTGATGAGATGCTGCTTTTGTCTGTACACAGTGTATCAAATGTATTGGACAAACTACTTCTCATGTTATGGATAAGTGACCCCTTCTTGCACAGGTCCTACTAGAGAGTCACATCGCCAATGGTTAATATATATATTAACCAAAACAGGGACTTTGACAACCTGAACTTCTAGCAAAGCAATTGAGAAATAGAATACAGGGGCATCTCAATGAATTAGAAGATCATCAAAAAGTTAATTTATTTCAGTAATGCAATACATAAAATGAAACACATATATTACATAGAGTCATTACAAACAGAGTGATTTATTTCACGTGTTTATTTATGTTAATGTTGATGATTATGGCTTACCGCCAATGAAAACCTAAAGGACATTATCTCAGAAAATTAAAGCAGGGAGGATGAAGGGTTAAAAACCGTGCTGCCGTATTCCACAAGACATCAAATGGCGAAAATAATATTGGTTTATTTGTCACCACGTTTCTGGGCTTCCTGGTCCCTTCCTCAGGACAAATCAATATCATATTGCCATGTTTCAAGGATCCCTGAAACGTGTTGACTAATTAATCTTTGCTTCTCTTATCTGCTGGCGACATATCCCCCAATCCTCCATAGCTAACATTCCCCACTATTCCTCCCCACACCTGCAAGTAACAGCCGCAATCTTTTAAATATAAAACCCATTCCACTGACCCCCTCTCCATCTCTCCTCTCCCTGGAGCACTCGGGAATGCCGTTCTATCTGTAAAAAACTACACTTAATTCACGACCTCTTTACCTCTCACAGACTTTCCTTCCTGGGCCTCACAGAAACATGGCTGACACCCTCCGACACGGCCTCCCCTGCTGCGCTATGTTACGGGGGACTTAATTTCTCCCACACACCTCACACTGGCAACAAACATGATGGAGGTGTGGGTCTTCTCCTCTCTAGCAACTGCACCTTCAACCCAATTCCTCCTCCTCCCTCCCTTATCCTCTCATCTATTGAACTGCACTCTGTTCGTATCTACTCTCCTTCCAACCTCCAAGTGGCTGTCATTTATCGACCCTCGGGCCCAACCACTGGCTTTTTTGACCAATTCTCCATCTGGCTCCTATACTTTCTCTCTGCTGACATTCCCACCATTGGTAGTGAAATATGTATCTGAGGGGATTGGACACAAGCAGTTAAAGGTTAACTCTACATCACACACAGGTCACAATTTAAGCAAGTTATCTAAGCACAAGCTAACTCTCCAGTCTCTTTGGGGGCGTGGGTTCGAATCCCACCGCTGCCACCAATTTGTCACATGCCCACTTCTCAGCAAGTGACTTGGGATTGCGCCTGCAAGGGTTAGTTCATGTTCTCTCACTCAATCCAGCACTCGACCTCTGTCCGATGCTGAAAGGCAGCATCAATCACGCCCCGACTCAGACCGCACACCCCGCTTCAAACACGCTGCCACCACCCACCGGATTTGGGGCCGTTGAGTTCCCCTAAACTAAGACTATCTGACAATCAACAAAATCACATCCTTTCTAGGGTTATAAGTTCTTTAGCGCATACAAGGTTTATGAAATGCTGAGTTTCAACCCGGTTTACTTGGCTTCTCTCGTCAGGCACCTCAGGTTACAAGCAAGTACATTGGCGTTCTGATAGTCCTTGGCAACCAGGATGGCTTGTCCAGTACACCCTCTTTTGTGTTCCTCTCCACTTGGGCTTTCCTCTCTCAGCGCTGCCTGTCCTCCTACTTCCGGCACGTGCCTCCGCACACAGAGCCCCGATCCAGCAGCCACAGACCTTTGTTGGGCAACCAGCATAATCCCCTGGCACTAGTATGGCTGCCTACTCTGTGCTGTGTCGGGAGTTGGCCACGATTCATAGAGAGCTCGTGGCCCCCAGGTTCAGTGGTTGGAGCTTGAAGCCTTCCTGCCACATTCAGGGCCGGGCCCCTGGCTCTCGACCTGTCCTTCTGCTTCACAGCTGATTCAGGCGCACGGGTGGATCGCTCACTGCCCGCGCCCCTAGGACTCCTTCTGTCTCTCTGCAGTCTGCTGTCCTGGGACCCGGGGTGTGCCACATGCCGCTCAAGCCTTCTGGGTCCTTCTCCTTTGTCCTCTCTCTTCTGCTCCCTCACTGGACTGCCTCTCCCCTTCCTGTGTCTTGGCCCTTTGTTGCTCTGCTGAACTGCCCAGCCCCTACTTCCTGGTATCTGCTTTTACCTATTTTTTGATTGCTCTTCTACTAACTCCCCACCCACCAACTGTATCACCTCCCCTTGCCCCCGCTGTCCCACAGCTGCCTGAGCCATCCCACTACCTGGGTTCACCTGCTTGCTCTGGGACCGGGGTTTGTTGGGTGTGTTTGTGGGTGACTGGACTTACCGATCCAATTGCCACAAACAATAATAGTGGTGAACGGACTACAGGGGCTTCACACATGCCCTCATAATGTCCCGCCTCGACTACTGCAACCTCCTCCTCTGTGGCCTCCCTGGTAACACTCTTGCACCTCTCCAATCTGTCCTTAACTCTACTGCCTGACAAATCCACCTCTCTCCTCTATATTCCTCCAGTTCTCCACTCTGCAAAACCCTCCACTGGCTCCCAATTCACCAACGTATCCAATTCAAACTACTAACACTGACTTACAAAGCCGTCCACAATCTGTCCCCCCATATATCTCTGAACTAATCTCCAGATATCAACCAACTCATAATTTTCGATCCTCAAGACCTCCTTCTTTCCTCCACACTTGTACGTTCCTCATCTAACCGCCTGCAAGACTTTGCCTGAGCATCCCCCACTCTCTGGAATTCTGCACCCCAAAACGTCTGACTGTCCCCCACACTCGGAATCTTCAAGCGGAGTCTGAAAACCCATCTCTTCAGAACAGCCTACAGCCTGCAATGACCACAGTGCCACCTCACCATCACTGGACCTGGCGCTGCACCACCATCAGACCCGGCGCTCCACCACCATCGGACCCGGAGCTCCACCACCACCAGTGCAGACCCAACCTACTGTCTGTCTCCCCACTGCCCTGTAGAATGTAAGCGCGCAAGGGCAGGGTCATCTCTGCACCAATCTGTCACTGTTAGTTTGTTCATTGTATTTTAAAACTTGTTTGTATGTAACCTTTTCTCATGTACAGCACCATGGAATCAATGGTGGTCTATAAATAAATAAATAATAATCAATATTATATTCACCCTGTGATGTCTCATGGAATATGGCAGCAGGGTTTTTAACCCTTCATCTACCCTACTTTAATTTTCTAAGATAATGATGTGGCGCCCCTGTGGTTCGGCTGCCACTATGGTATTACATCTATCTAATAGGTGTGGCATCATGCTCACAGGTAACAAGGGAAAACTTTGCTGAGACCCTCAACACACACCTAATACAATCCAAACTCCAGGCCAGAGAGATGCTGGGCAGAAGAGATTCGCATTCAGAGCAGTCCCCATCTACAGGCTGTAGGGAGGAGTTAGGTTAGGAGTGGGAGGCAAAATGGAGAAGTGAGTTCTAGAAGTTGCAGTCGAGCTGGGGACAGAGTAGGACACTCGTGGGTCAGCTGCGAACCCCCCGGGCCCAAGGACTCAAATCCGCAGCCAGCTGTCTAGCTCGGGCAGAGGAACTAGCTGTACAGGGGTACCAGCCCCAATTCCGCCTGGATATCTTCAGAACCAGCTGAGAAACTGGAGGTCACTGGGCTTCAAGTACAGTGACTACAATCGTGGACTCTCCCAAGGCTCAGAAACTGTATAGGGTCAAGAGGACTTGCAAGGCAGTCGCTCGGAGGGTCTGTAGTCACCTACTTTTGGGACTTGTAACCACAGAGACTCTGGGAGGACATATTCCCTGTGTCTCAGCAGAGTGGACCTAGAGTACTTGTGAGCTGGCCAGGTTGCAATCTTGGTGAACACTGTACCCCAGCTGGGTTGTGTCTGCACTGAGCTATAAGTAAAAGACACTGGTAAGAACTGCAGAACCTTGTGTCTGTCTACTCCTTCCTGTGCTTCTATGCACTACATCGCAGGTGCCCACTACATCTGAGGGGAGCGTTCCATGTAGCTGCTAGACCATCTACTCACTGAAAACTACCATATGCACATCCCTGACCAGAAACCTTTAAATTTCCCCTTTTCAATGATCGGTCGTGGCCACGACCTCCAGGGAAGGCCACCATAACATCCCCTGAACTGATGACCCCAGGAGAGTTGAGTACCCTGGCCTGCAATGACCTTTGGGCTTTCATTGGTTGTAAGCAGCCATAATCATCAACATTTATAGAACATTTATAGAACATTTATAGAAATAAACACTTGAAATAGATCACTCTGCAATGACTCTATCTACTATATAATTGTCTAAGGCGTCTGTCGGTCACAGAAGTCGCACGTCAGACAGAGGCCGCTCATGGGTGGCTGCCGGAAGCGGCCACTAATGAGCGCAGACTATGCAAATAAGCGTGCTAATTCAAAGTTCGAATTTCACACCAATTTGCAGCCCGGCGACAGCGGCACATTAGCGCCGCTGTCGCCGGGATACACGGGTCCGGCCGACAGTGGCCGCAGTGCTCGCGGAGCAGCGGACTCCCGCCGCAGCCTCCTGTTACTAACCCCGCCACAGGCAGCCCACTGACACCGAGACCGGGGGCTACCGTGTCGTGCCCCAGGGTGCAGGGAGCGCGCATTGTGCAGCTCCTCCACACTCTCCTGCTTCCTTTGGCCGCATAGTCTGTCACAGACTGTGCAGCCATATGATGATCCCGGGTGTCCGTCTCCTGTTAGTGCAGCTGGGTGGCTGCAGCACATGACACCCGGGATCATCCTGCACACCGCCGCCTCTGCGCCCGCCTCCTCCACACTTACTCTGTTGGACAATGCCAGCACTGGGACAGTCAGGGGACGGAGAGGTGAGAGCCCGTGTGTGTGTCTATGTCTGGGTGTGTGTGTGTGTGGGTGTGAGTCTGTGTGTGTATGTGTTATGTATGTGTGTGTGGTGTGAGTCTGTGTCTAGGTGTGACTGTGTGTGTGGGTGTGAGTCTGCTCCTTCCTCCCCCTGCCTGTGCCGCTTTGTCCTCCGCCCTCCCCCCCCGCTGCTTCGTCCTCCATCCTCCCCCTCAGCGCCGCTTTGTCCTCCGTCCTCCTCCCCCCCCGCCGCTCTGTGCTCCATCCTCCCCCTGCCTGTGCCGCTCCATCCTCCCCCTGCCTGTGCCGCTCCGTCCTCCCCCTGCGTGTTCCGCTCCGTCCTCCCCCTGGCTGTGCCGCTCCGTCCTCCCCCTGCCTGTGCCGCTCCGTCCTCCCCCTGCCTGTGCCGCTCCGTCCTCCCCCTGCCTGTGCCACTCCATCCTCTCTCTGCCTATGCCGCTCTGTCCTCCCCCACCCCGCCGCTTCGTCCTCCGTCCTCCCCCTGCCTGTGCTGCTCCATCCTCCCCCACCCCACCGCTTCCTCCTCCTTCCTTTGTCCTCCTCCCCTCCGCCCATCTGTCCTCCCCCTACCTGTGCTGCTCCGTCCTCCCCCACCCCGCCACTTCGTCCTCTGTCCTCCTCCCCCCATGCTCTGTACTCCGTCCTCCCCCTGCCTGTGCCACTCCATCCTCGCCCACCCCACAGCTTCCTCCTTCCTTTGTCCTTCTCCCCCTCCGCCACTCCATCCTCTGTCCTCCCCCTGCCTGTGCTGCTCTGGCCTCTCCCACCCCGCTGCTTCGTCCTCCATCCTTCTCTCCCCCGCCGCTCTGTGCTTCGTCCTCCCCCTGCTGCTCCGTCCTCCCCTGCCTGTGCCGCTCCATCCTCCCCCACCCCACCGCTTTCTCCTCCTTCCTTTGTCCTGCTCACCTCCGCCACTCCATCCTTCGTCCTCCCCCTGCCTGTGCTGCTCCTCCTCCCCACCCCGCCGCTTCGTCCTCCGTCCTCCTACCCCCCGCCACTCTGTCTCCGTCCTCCCCCTGCCGCTCGTCCTCCTCCTGCCTGTGCCGCTCCATCATCCCCCACCCCGCCGCTACCTCCTCTCCCCTGTCGCTCCGTCCACCCTCCTCCCCCCTGCCAGTCCATCCTCCCCCTACCTGTGCCCCTCCATCCTCCTCCCCCTGCCACGCCGTCCTCCCCCCGTCACGCCGTCCTCCCCCCGCCGCTCCGTCCTCAATGTCCCTCCTTATTCAGCCCTCACCGCCTTCCCCATGCAATCCCTGTTTCTATATTCTAGAATACCCGATGTGTTAGAATCGGGCCACCATCTAGTATAATATATGCATTTTACTTTTTATATTAAATTACTGAAATACTGAAGTACTTTTAGATGATATTCTAATTCATTGAGATGCACCTGTATATAAGAAAGTCGCAAAACGTTTCTTCATTCACGATAAGGCCTTATTTGACAAAAGTGGATTGTCGCTCTAATTTAGGTCAATTAAATGCAGAGCAGATGGGCATGAGCCTCCTATGTGATGCCATCACCACTTGTCACTGTCGTCAGGACCGTAGGTGCTATGCGTCACATAGCTGCAGGGAATTACAGTTCTGGACTCAGAAAATCACATCACATTTCACATTGCCGGCGTCGTAGAATTCATCCCTGGTGGCTACAGCTGTAAGTTGTATGACATGACTATCCGGCTGCCACGCGGCTCCACCATGCCTCAACTTACAGCATCAGGTTATTATTCTCAGCTGTTGAGCAGATGCAGAATTTATCAGGGGTGAGGCTTTGTCATTTTTTCAATATGTCAACATTCCTGTGTATATACAGGGCGTGTGCAGAGAGCCGAGCGCGACAATATAATGATACCATAACACAGCCCTCATTCCATATATACAGGTCACTGACTGACCGTGCAGGGAATGAAAATACGGATGCTTTGCCACGAGATGTCAATATATGATAGATATTGCACCCCCTTTCACAGTATAGCTGTAAGAATATTAGAAGTTTGCTGTTATTTCTACTGATGCACAAAGCTGAAGGAACTCTGCCACCTAAATAATGTGTATTCACTAGTTATGGTAATATTATTCCCTTAAAAAAAAGCAAGTTATTTCCTATCCATACCTTACTGAATGTTGGGTTGACCGACAACTGAGACCCCAATCGATTTCAAGATCGGGAATCTAGAACCCTGAGAACAGTCTCTGCATTGCCCTTCATTAATGGAGTAGTGGTGCGCATACACCAGGTGAAATAAGTATTGAACACGTCACTCATTTTCTATATTTCTGAAGGTGTATCCAACTATAAAGATAGGAGTCGGGCACCCAAGCGTTAACACCTCCTTCAGACCAGCCAGGTCCTGCCTAAAGAGCCTCAGGGGTCACCAGCATGTGGTGTTCTCCTCTCCAACTAACAGTAGTCACTGACATCCAAGATAAGAAATGAAAGACGGCACTCACGGGTTAGTGCAGCTTGTGTTTATTCAACCCAAAGGTCTCATCTGAGCAGGAGAGGAGAGTGGAGGCTGTGGACAACGGCACGCCATTCATGGTTTCTCCACTTCAATGGGTCTTGTGCTCACGAGCGGAGAAATGGA
>JARQOC010000006.1:421319562-421394617 GCA_033576535.1 Allobates femoralis | reverse complement strand
AGAGCAACTCAGGGTTCCTTCTCACCCGGCTGGGTCTTTGGCTCCCTCACTGTGGTCTGATTGTATGCCCCTGTGGCTGCATCAGGTAGAGCCGGCTCTGTCTCTTCCTGCGAGGTGTCGGTATGACAGGCAACTCGAGTCCTTTCTAAGCCTCGTCTTGGGTGTCAGTTCCTCAACTCTCTCTGCTACTGTGTCTCTGGCCACGGTGTGGCTGGGGAACATGGAATTCCCCACCTTTCGGTGCTGACTGCCTGGATGTTAGACCCTGCACAGTCTCGGACTCCGGTGTCCATTCTCTGTGCTTTCCTTTGGGGTGAGCACAGTGTCGCTCAGCTCCCCAGGTGTTCCTGCAACTCTCCTCAGTCCCTATCATTAGGCCTGGCACCTAGTGAGCGATCCTGGGACGAGCTCTACAACCTCAGTCCACCAGGATGTCTTTCTCAGTCCTCCTAGGAACTGAACTACTATACCTGAGATGAGCTTAGCACAGCTCGATCCTCCAGGTACTCTTCACAGTCCTCTTGGGAACTGAACTAACTGGCTCCGCCCCAGACCAGAATTTATAGGGGAGCTCACCCTGAACCCGGGCTTGGTCTCCCCCTTCTGGCATGGAGGCAGAAGGTGTTGTGTGTGGTTTTCCTGCCTGATGAGAAGACCCGTTTGTTGCTCTCAGCGTGACACCACCACCCGGGGGCAGTGATGACACAATGGCACTAAGACCCTGGGGTGCCACACTTCTACACAAGCACTCTTCAAATCCTGAAGGTCCTGTGGGCTCCTTCTGTGAACTCTGAGCTTTAGTTCCTTCCATAAATGTTCTATTGGATTCAGCTGCGGTGATCGGCTCAACCATTCTAACAACTTTATTTTCATTCGCTGAAAACAATTGAGCGTTTCCTTTGCTGTGGGATCATGTCCACCCTTGTTTCATCTTCATCATCCTGGTACTGTAGATGGCAGCAGATTTTTGTCTAGTATGTCTCTGTACATTTTTCCATTCATTCTTCCTTTAATTATATGACGTGTGCCAGTGCTGTATGACCATAACACCATGATGTTTCCATCTTCAAAGCTTCATCTCATACCCTGGAGATCCTGCACTCAGCATTGACAGATAGTATAAGCAGGCTGTCTATTCATGGGAATGTTACGATTCTGCATTGTATTACTATATCACACTCCTGCAATGCCTTCACACACAGTATACTTATTATCGAGTAATTTCTCAGAATCTGTATTCCCTTGAGGGAACATCCACTTTGATAACTGTTGGCACAAATCTCTGCCAAATCCCCCAATATCATGAAGACGTTACGTGTTTTTGATGGCTAGAAGGGAGAAAATTGCTAGCAGATATTCCTGGCAGTAGCTTCTCTATATGAAAAACAAATGGATTGGACGTTTATATCCAAAACACCTAATTCTTCCTCCGACAGCGGTGTAACTAGGTTTCATGGCGCCCGGGGCAAAGATCTATTTCGGCTCCCCCCCAGAGTAGCCCAGCCTTGGTTGAGGAGCGGGCGGGGGGTGGGGGGGTGCTGTCAGCTGTCAGCCCCGCCGCCCCTGCAACCTAGGTTGAGGGGGGTGCTGTCAGCTTTCAGCCACGCCGCCCCTGCAGCCCTGGGTGAGCGGGGGGGCGGGGGGTTGGTGCCAGCGCCCCCCCTCTGAGTTGCGCCCGGGGCAAAGGATCCGGCTGCACCCCCTAGATACGCCCCTGTCCTCAGATGTCAACTTTATAGAGAAAGAAGACCTCCATATCCATCAAATCCTCCTATTTTTGTCCTTCGGAAATTGACAGATTTGGTCAAGTTAAATCTATGATTTATGGTGTATGGTTGTTTTTTAATGCAGGGGTGTGATTGATTTCATTATATTGACTACCTGGATAATCCAGCGGCAGATGTAATGACTAATAGGCAATGGCAACTTAAAGGCCTTTCACCACTTTTTCCATACTTACCTGGCTATCATGATACATTGGATGAAGAACTAAACTAAACAGTTACTTTTTTTTTTTTCTCCTCTATGTTGCAGAGATATTGGCTTCTAAAGTTTAGGACACTCAATATGCTAATTTTTCCTTCAGCAAAGAGGGGCATTAACAGAGAGTCTTATTTGGGGGTGTCTACTTTCTTCCCTGTATGGCATTACCCAATTAAAATAAACAAATGCATACTGAGAACAAGCAATTGCCCAGAACTGTTTTTTTTCACTTTGATCTGGAAAGACTGATGTCTCTAACCCTACGACACTGAGATCTCCTCACTCCTGGTGCCTTCTAGCATTACAAGCCCCCAAGAAAAAAGGAGGGGTGCACTGTAATGTCATTACATACAATGCTGTGGATCAACCCCAGGTATGAGGAAATACCTCCGATAGCTCCAAAGCGGCGTACAGTTGTGGCCAAAAGTATTGACACCCCTGCAATTCTGTCAGATAATACTCAGTTTCTTCCTGAAAATGATTGCAATCACAGATTCTTTGGTATTATTATCTTCATTTAATTTGTCTTCAATGAAAAAACACAAAAGAATTGTCCTGAAGCCAAATTGGATATAATGTCACACCAAACATAAAAAAGGGGGTGGACAAAAATAATGGCACTGTTAGAGAAATCATGTGATGCTTCTCTAATTTGTGTAACTAACAGCACCTGTAACTTACCTGTGGCACCTAACAGGTGTTGGCAATAACTAAATCACACTTGCAGCCAGTTGACATGGATTAAAGTTGACTCAACCTCTGTCCTGTGTCCTTGTGTGTACCACATTGAGCATGGAGAAAAGAAATTACTGGTGTCAGCAAAAGAGAGAGAGATAGCAACAAGAGTGGATAAATAAGACTGATACTCGCAGAGCTCCGAGGAGGGAGGATTCTGGGTGATGTGGATCCGGCTCTATACATTGTAACTGCAGTAATGTTGTATTTAATTTATTTACCTTTCCCTCCCTCCGATCTCACTGGTGTCCTTGTGGGGAAATAACTATAATACACAACAGTCTCTGCTGTAATTACAATCATAGCTCTGGTGGGGGCGTTACCTTCTTTACTTCAATCTCATCCTTCAGCTCTGTCATTCTACTTGTATTCCTTGCAAAGATGTTAATTTTTTGCTGGTCCTCAAAGGTGACATTCACGTCTTCAGCAACCTGTGAGAGAAAGGAGAATGATGTTAACAGGAGGGAAAGAATGGCTGAGATTGGTAGTACCAAACCTGCCCTAAAGAATGGAGACACACTTAGCGTAAAGGAATATTTTACCAGAATGACAGACTTTCATGCAGGAAAGCTGCTCTAACAAGAGGGAACCCCGGTCTAGGAGGAAATCTATCCTGACCATTTATAAAATACTTTCTGAAAGTCAGGAGTTGGACGTATCTGGAGGATGGGGATCAGACGAAGGTAGATTATCTAATTCGAGAGAATTGGATTGAGTATGTACAGTCATGGCCAAAAGTATTGACACCCCTGCAATTCTGTCAGATAATACACAGTTTCTTCCTGAAAATGCTTGCAATCACAAATTCTTTGGTATTATTATCTTCATTTAATTTGTCTTCAATGAAAAAACACAAAAAGATTTGTCCTAAAGCCAAATTGGATATAATTCCACACCAAACATAAAAAAGGGGGTGGACAAAAGTATTGGCACCCTTAGAAAAATCATGTGATGCTTCTCTAATTTGTGTAATTAACAACACCTGTAACTTACCTGTGGCACCTAACAGGTGTTGGCAATAACTAAATCACACTTGCAGCCAGTTGACATGGATTAAAGTTGACTCAACCTCTGTCCTGTGTCCTTGTGTGTACCACATTGAGCATGGAGAAAAGAAAGAAGACCAAAGAACTGTCTGAGGACTTGAGAAACCAATTTGTGAGGAAGCATGAACAATTCTCAAGGCTACAAGTCCATATCCAAAGACCTGAATGTTCTTGTGTCTACCGTGCGCAGTTTCATCAAGAAATTTAAAGCTCATGGCACTGTGGCTAACTTCCCTAGATGTGGACGGAAAAGGAAAATTGACGAGAGATTTCAACGCAAGATTGTGCGGATGGTGGATAAAGAACCTCGACTAACATCCAAACAAGTTCAAGCTGCCCTGCAGCCCGAGGGTACAACAGTGTCAACCCGTACTATCCGTCGGTGTCTGAATGAAAAGGGACTGTATGGTAGGATACCCAGGAAGACCCCACTTCTTACCCCGAGACATAAAAAAGCCAGGCTGGAGTTTGCCAAAACTTACCTGAGAAAGCCTAAAACGTTTTGGAAGAATGTTCTCTGGTCAGATGAGACAAAAGTAGAGCTTTTTGGGCAAAGGCATCAACATAGAGTTTACAAGAGAAAAAAAGAGGCATTCAAAGAAAAGAACACGGTCCCTACAGTCAAACATGGCGGAGGTTCCCTGATGTTTTGGGGTTGCTTTGCTGCCTCTGGCACTGGACTGCTTGACCATGTGCATGGCATTAGGAAGTCTGAAGAGTACCAACAAATTTTGCAGCACAATGTAGGGCCCAGTGTGAGAAAGCTGGGTCTCCCTCAGAGGTCATGGGTCTTCCAGCAGGACAATGACCCAAAACACACTTCAAAAAGCACTAGAAAATGGTTTGAGAGAAAGCACTGGAGACATCTAAGGTGGCCAGCAATGAATCCAGACCTGAATCCCATAGAACACCTGTGGAGAGATCTAAAAATGGCAGTTTGGAGAAGGCACCCTTCAAATATCAGGGACCTGGAGCAGTTTGCCAAAGAAGAATGGTGTAAAATTCCAGCAGAGCATTGTAAGGAACTCATTGATGGTTACCAGAAGCGGTTGATCACAGTTATTTTGGCTAAAGGTTGTGCAACCAAGTATTAGGCTGAGGGTGCCAATACTTTTGTCTGGCCCATTTTTGGAGTTTTGTGTGAAATGATCAATGTTTTGCTTTTTGCTTCATTCTCTTTTGTGTTTTTTCATTGAAGACAAATTAAATGAAGATAATAATACCAAAGAATTTGTGGTTGCAATCATTTTCAGGAAGAAACGGAGTATTATCTGACAGAATTGCAGTGGTGTCAATACTTTTGGCCACAACTGTATGTGATCTATTGCTTGCAGCTCACCTTTGCCAGTGATATAATGTAATTTCATTGTGAATGATATAACGGCAGGAGACTAGAGCTGCAGTATGCAAGAAGCTTGGTACAAACTACACTGTGAATCTATTCCAGTTATCGGGGCATTATTGCTGATAACTCTGATAGGCTCCTTTCACATCAGTGTTTTACGCTGATGTGCGGCACATCTGGCACTTGCGGCCGTGAAAAAAACGCAGCATTTTTTTTTTCGCGGCCGCAAGTGCTGGACCTGCTGCATCCGGCAGAACCGCTCTTGCCGCACCGGGCCACAAGCCCTAATAGACTATGCATGGGGCTTGCCAGATCCGGGTCGTTAGGCGGCAGATCTGGCAGATGCGGCGCCACCTGCTGGACCTGCCGCACATCAGTGTAAACTGCTTATGTGAACGGGCCCATAGATGAACAGCATTGTATGTAATAACATTACAGCACAGTTCTGCAACTTATTGCACAAACTGAGGTTTCAGCCTGCACCCTAAGGTACATACTAAGTACTGAAGGTCTTCATGCCTGGACTCCAAGACATACACTTCTATTGAAAGCACTGAAGAAGTTAAGAACAATATGCTCAAAACCATATAAGTAAGCTATAGCAGTTTTGGGATTCTGTTCTGTGCACCGATGAAACAGAACTGGAATTTTCTGACCATTGGACGAGCAGTATATCTGGAGGAGAAATAATGAAGCATTCACTGAATAGAACATACAGCCTACAGTAGAGCATGGCGGTGGCTCAGTAATGCCTACAGTGAATCACAATGGTGGCTCATTGATGCCTACAGTGAATCATAATGGTGGCTCATTGGTGACTACAGTGAAACATGATGGTGGCTAAATGATGCCATCAGTAAAGCATGGTGGTGGCTCAGTGATACTCTGAAGCTCCTTTGTTTCTTTTGGTATAGGAAATCTGCAGGATGTGGAGATGGATTCAATCAAACATCTGGAAATTCTAAAAGAAAACGTAATTTCTTTTGCGAGTAAGCTTAAGCCTTGGCATCATTGGACCTTCCAACAGGACAATGAAGAGAAGCATATCTCAAAGTCCACCAAGAATTGTTTGCCGAAAAAGTTGTAGAAGATTCTCAAGTGGCCTTCATAGACACCAGGCTTGAATACAATCTCTGGTGTGAAGAAGGCAGTTGCAGCACGCAGACCCAAGAATATTAGTGAACTGAAGGCCACTGCCCGTGAACTAAGATTCATCAAGAACGGTGCAAGAAGCTGGTGTCTGGCTATGCATCATGTATGCAGCAGATCTAAACAACCTGGGGGGGGCTTGGCATGGTTGCTTATATGGAAAGAGACCGTGTCCAAACGAGGGTGAAGAAATCCCACACTTCTTTTATTCTGTCATGTACAATGTTTTGACCTTCTTCAGGTCTTTTTCAAGCATAACCTATAACAGGTCGAAACGTTGCACATGGCAAAATAAAAGAAGCGTGGGATTCCTTCACCCTCGTTTGGACATGGTCTCTTTCCATATCCGTGTTGTTGTCTCCATGTGGCCTCCCTGGATCGGTGACCTGTGGCTACCCTTGGGTTTATTGGCCTGTCTGTGTCCCTGGAGAGTGCTGTTAACCCTTCTTCATCTGATGTCTTGCCTGCTTGTCATGAAAGGGTGAAAAATTCTGAGACTGCAGTAATCAGTAAAAGTGCATTTTCTGTTGACTTTGGAGAAAAGACTTGTTATATTTGTGGTGTTGAGATATTTAGATTTTTCTTGTTGCTTGGTTTATTGCAAACAGAATTTTTTGTCTATTTTGCTCAGGTTCTTGGGAATTGTGTTCCAGACTTTCCTGTCTCCTCCCTGATTAAAGAAATTCACCACCTTATTATTTAATCACATTACGGCTGCTATCTGTGTAGGGAAATGTGCACACACAATTATATTTGGTAACTGGGTGTCTATACACTGTGGCAGTGACTAAGTGCAGATAAACTATCACCATTATGTGTTAGCGGTCTGGAGATCAGCCAGGGGCAAACAGTATCTGTCATATTCTCACTAATGCATTAATTTTAGACACTGACCTGGAAAACAAAATATCCTTTTCTCCCCCACCATCAATCATGGTATGTACTGGAAGAAAGGGGATATGCAGGGACATGGTCTACTCTAGACATACTACATTCACTGGGAAACGAAGGAAGCAAAAGAGTATACAGACATTACAGTAGGGAAAGAGTATACAGACATTACTGCATAGGAAAGAGTATACAGACATTACTGCATAGGAAAGAGTATACAGACATTACAGTAGGGTAAGAGTATACAGACATTACTGCATAGGAAAGAGTATACAGACATTACAGTAGGGAAAGAGTATACAGACATTACTGCAGGGGAAAGAGTATACAGACATTACAGTAGGGAAAGAGTATACAGACATTACAGTAGGGAAAGAGTATACAGACATTACTGCATAGGAAAGAGTATACAGACATTACAGTAGGGAAAGAGTATACAGACATTACTGCAGGGGAAAGAGTATACAGACATTACAGTAGGGAAAGAGTATACAGACATTACAGTAGGGAAAGAGTATACAGACATTACTGCATAGGAAAGAGTATACAGACATTACAGTAGGGTAAGAGTATACAGACATTACTGCATAGGAAAGAGTATACAGAAATTACAGTAGGGAAAGAGTATACAGACATTACTGCATGGGAATGAGTATACAGACATTACAGTAGGGAAAAAGTATACAGACATTACTGCAGGGGAAAGAGTATACAGACATTACAGTAGGGAAAGAGTATACAGACATTACTGCATAGGAAAGAGTATACAGACATTACAGTAGGGAAAGAGTATACAGACATTACTGCATAGGAAAGAGTATACAGACATTACAGTAGGGTAAGAGTATACAGACATTACTGCATAGGAAAGAGTATACAGAAATTACAGTAGGGAAAGAGTATACAGACATTACTGCATGGGAATGAGTATACAGACATTACAGTAGGGAAAAAGTATACAGACATTACTGCAGGGGAAAGAGTATACAGACATTACAGTAGGGAAAGAGTATACAGACATTACTGCATGTAGGAAAGAGTATACAGACATTACAGTAGGGAAAGAGTATACAGATATTACTGTATGGTAAAGAGTATACAGACATTACAGCTTGGGATCACAGATGATTACTTCTGTGGGGTAAAACATTTCTCTCTTTTTTTTTAAACAATGTTTTACATCACAGTAAACAACCGCTGTGATCCCGTGCTGCAATGTCTATATACTCTTCTGCATCCTCCCCTGCCAAGGAGATGTGGAGTGATCAGACCATGTCCCTGTACAATCAGACACATCCGTTACATAGTACATAGCAGGGACACATATATAAGATTATGTCAGCACAGGAGATGTGGTATGATCAGACCATGCCCCTGTACAGTCAGACACATCCATTACACAGTACATAGCAGGGACACATATATAAGATTATCTCAGCACAGGAGATGTGGTATGATCAGATCATGCCCCTGTACGGTCAGACACATCTATTACACAGTACATAGCAGGGACACATATATAAGATTATCTCAGCACAGGAGATGTGGTATGATCAGACCATGCCCCTGTACGGTCAGACACATCTATTACACAGTACATAGCAGGGACACATATATAAGATTATCTCAGCACAGGAACATATTTTTCACACAACCAATTGTGCAACTTATTATTACTTCAAGACGTATTACTTATAATGTACTTTGTTCTTTGGACAACTCCTTTGAGGCTCCTTGTCCTTAATTAGACTGTTACTGCAATCGACAATGCAGTTGGGGTCACTAGCAGGGGTGTAACTATACGGGTGCAGGGGTTACAATCGCACCCAGACCCTAGAGCCTAGGGGGCCCCAAAAGTCCCTTTGGCCTATAGAAAAACACTAATGCTATTAAAGATTTACAATAATTGGGGGCCCCGTTGGAGATTTTGCATCGGGACCCATGAAATCCAGGTTACTTCACTGCTCACTAGATAAAAAGTTAGATATAAAAACATAGCCATTATTTTCTTTTAGGATAGTCCTTTGATTTTTTTGATAGACAGCTCATATATTGTTATTATTTCCTTTTCAGTGAGCTCCAAACAAGTGGTTCAACAAGAAAACATGATCTCTTCTTCTCAAAAAACTATTGTATTAAGTCCTATCTCCAATGGATCTGTCACTAACCCATCTCCTCAAGCTGCCAAGTCTAAATTCAGACTAACCATCCTGCGCCCTTCCCCTGGACTCACAACTTTTCAGCCCAACGGTCCGGAAGATATTGGCCCTGTGAAACCAGAAATATCTTTACAGGAGTCACCAGTTGTGCAAACCCAACTAATGACACCCATAGGTCCTGACAGCAGAGCGAAGGAGAATGTTGGTGGCGGTCAAAATCAGGCTCCTACTTTGGTGGTGACAAACCCATCAACAAACCCCACAGAAGAAGAAATGGCCCCCACAAAACCTAAAGAAGTCAGCATTTTCAACAGGATATTCAAGATTGAGAAGATTCAGTCAACTCCGCAACCTGAGGTGATAATTAACGAACCGGTGGCCATTACTGTGGATCCAACTACAGCATTAGAAAGTTCTCCACCAAGAGATGATCTCCAGTTTCAGGTGAGATCCATAGGATTACTTGCAATTATTGCCTAACAATTGTATTAAGGTTGTAATGATGGTGACTATCTGCAAAGTACAGGACACCTGGGTGATTCTTCTTCCTGAGTAGGAGAGGTCACTAACATTTATCTGCTGGGTTTGCAGACAGTCTGATTCCATTTGTTATGTGCAAATGGCCTTCAAGGGTTATTGCTACACGTTTCCATAATATAGTGTTGTTAAGGGTGGAGGCACACTGGCGTGAGAATCGCGCGAGTGCAATGCGAGAGAAACTTGTATTGCACTCGGACCAGTATAACTAAATGTTTCTAGTTATAATTGTGTGTTTTTAACGCACTGAAATCACATTGCGAGTCAAATGCGAGTTTAATGGCAGCATGCTGCGATTGAAAGCGATTTTCTCGTGTGAGTGGCCAATGAAAGTATATGGGTGTGAGAAAATCTCACACCCATACTGCAGACCGTGCGATAGTAGCATGGTTTTAGCCATGCTGCTGAACGTTACACTGTCGGCTTTACCGCTGTCAAAGCAGCGGAGTTTGAATTTGTCGGGTTGCCGGCAGATCAGCCAATCGGCTTTACGGTGTTTGAATTTCCTGGGTTACCCGCAGATTAGCCAATGCGACTGCCAGTAATCTGCCAGTAAGGCTGGCTTAACACTTCGGGTTTTGCCTGTCAGGATGTATCCTGTTTTTTGCAGGATCACCCTGCCAGGACCGGAATAGCACCTGATGTTTTTAACCTGATGGCATATATTGTCCCTGATCAGGTTTTAGTCTGGTTTCACACAACGATTTTGTGCAATCCGACGCTGTCCGATATAAATCGGATCCAAACTGATCCCTGCAATCAGATGCCAAATAGGCATCCGATCCCGACATTTTGCAGGATCAGTTTGGCCGGCTCCTCTGTCATCTCGCTCCTCCCTGCCTCCTGTCTGTCCCCTGTTCTCCCCTGCTCTCCCCCGATACTCCAGCTTCTCCCCTGTGTTTTCCTGCTCTCCCCCGGTACTCCCGGTTCTCCCCTGTGTTTTCCTGCTCTCCCCCGGTACTCCTTGCTTCTCCCCCGGTACTCCTGCTTCTCCCCTGTGTTTCCCCCACTTCTCCCCTCTCCTCCGGACTAAAAAATAAAAAAAACATCTTTATTCTCACCTGTTCACGAGTCCCCCGGCGTGTCCAGCTATATCTTCTGATCCTTGCAGGACCTAGCGTGATATCACAGTCACATGACCTGTTACTGCGGTAACCGTTCATGTGACTGTAACATCACGGCAGGTCCAGAAAGAAAAAGAAAAGGGCGCATGTGTAGACACACAGGGCTATTTATATAAATAAAAAGTGCCAATGCACTCACCTATAATGGTTGTGTACGTCTACACAACCAAGATTAAACGTGTGGGTGATGGGGCTCCGGGTCGCCTCTTTCTATTAGTGCTGCTGTCCTGCTGGTGTTTGCGTTCACAAATCTGTGCTCCGCGATTTTCACGTAATCCTACCGGACCGGATACCGCGTCACCGCAGGTCCTCAGTATGTTTATCCCGGTAATTAGGTAACCACAGGTCCTCAACACTCCAGATATTCCAGGCTGCTCCTGCCGCTTTGGCTCCGTAGAATGAACTCACATAAAAACAATAATACAGCGGTCTAAGGGAGCGCCAAAGGAATACTGGACAAATTAGTGAATAAGAACCGACCTTTATTCTTCCTCCAATACCACTGCCACAACGCGTTTCAACGGTCTAAGCCGTCTTCATCAGGTGGGTCCAACAGGCAGGAGGTGCTGGAGACAACGGGGGACTCGTGGAGAGGTGAGCATACATATTCTTTATTCGAAGGAGGAGTAAGAAACTGGGCACCGACATGTTAACGTGATGGCTGCTTAGTGCACCTCTATATACCACCGCTTCAGCAGGTGTTGTTCGCTAAAATGGCAATCGTTGAAATCCACAAGTAGATAGAAAGATAAGCGGCACTCACCATAAGCTGATAATGTCCTTTATTTCATCTTAGAGCATCTGCAGAGATGAATACATATTCTTTAATCAGCAATGGGAAGGAAAGTAACTGGGCACCTCCAGGATAAATGCGGGGTGTACAGCACATAAACACCCTGTGTTCCCACTTAAAAATCCCCGTCGCTGGCGTTGCTGCGCCTTGTATAAAAGTTCATAAATATCTATGATGAAGAAAAAAGGCGGCACTCACCATGCGTGTAGTCTTGTGGTTTATTTCAGCAGTGCAGGGAGGGGGTACAGGAGGCGCGAACGACAGCAAGCCGTTTTGGAGGCTCAGCTCCTTTGACGAGTCCCATAGGAGCTGAGCCTCTGAAACGGTGTGCTGTAGTTCGCGCCTCCTGCACCCCCTCCCTGCACTGATGAAATAAACCACAAGACTCCACGCATGGTGAGTGCCGCCTTTTTTCTTCATCATCGATACATATTCTTTATTTTTAACCCCTGCTTTACTTAATTTTACTTCCGCTATGTATGTATATACATTGCGGAAGTGAAATTAGATGGTTAGGAGCAGTTTTAGTGTACTGAGCATGCTCAGTACACTAATATCGGGTCCGAGGAGACATCAGATGTTTCCTCGGACCCTGCTCCATAGGGCCACATGTTAAAAACGACGGATCAAATCGGATTTGGCCTAATTGCCATCTGATCTGTCATATCCGATTCTATCTGATTTTTGATTTGGATGCAAAATTCGAAGCAGTCTCCGATTTTTGCACCGGGAAGAAATCAGAAAAAAATCTAATCGGACGCAATTCGGATGCCATTTAGTGCACATCTGAATCGGTCCGATCCCCATAGGATTATATGGGGGCAAATTTGGATCCGATGCTGTTCGATTTACATCGGACAGCGTCGAATTTCACAAAATCCTAATGTGAAAGCAGCCTTGAGCTGTTTTCACATCAGCGTTTTACGCTGATCGCGGCAGTTGCAGTGAAAAAAACGCAACTGCCGTGATTACCGCATAACGGCCGCACTTGCAGTTCACTTGCAGCAAGCCCCATACAATGTCTATGGGGCTTGCAGCAGGTGCAGCAAGTGCTGTTTTGGCACTTGCAGCAGGTGCCGAAAGCGCACTTGCCGCACCTGCCGCACACTTACCGCAAGCCCCATAGACATTGTATGGGGCTTGCTGCAAGTGGCCGTTATGCGGTAATCGCGGCAGTTGCGTTTTTTTCACCGCAACTGCCGCGATCAGCGAAAAACGCTGATGTGAAAGGACTGAAGTTTGCTTGGAGGCATTTCTAAGCATGCTGTAATTCAAATTGGATCCGGGAAACAATCCGATTTTTTCCCGTATCCGGCACCCATAGACTTCCATGTTAATGGATGCCGGATTTGGGAAAAAATCGGATTGTTTCCCGGATCTGATTTGAATAACAGCATGCTGAGAAATCCTGACGAGCAAACTTCTGCACCATGGACAGCACTAACATCCAACACAGGAAGACATCAACACCGAGGACAGCAGCACAAAACAAAGCAGTCTAAAAGCCTGCTACTAACTTGCACCAGACTCGCACCACACTCTCATGAACACGCATGCACATGCACCACACACATACGAACATACAGACAGCACTCGCATGACTGTCATGCATCAAAAACGCTCCGTTTTTGATGCATGACAGTGTGCCTCCACCCTAAAAGCTGGGCTGTGTAGTCAGAGTCATGGAGTCGGTGTCCACTTTAGTGGAGTCAGATTCATGGAAATTGGGGCCTTGAAGTCGGATGTTTGGCTTACCGACTCCACAGCCCTGGTTAAATGGACGTTATCCGGAGAAAATTACCTATTTTAAAAATTAGGTTTTTGTCTTACATGTATTTATTAAAAAAAATGTAAGAAGTTTTTTTTTCCTATCATTATCTTTAATTAAAGAAAAAAAAATAATAATCGTCTTGCAATTTTCAAACTTTTTTTGACTTCTTCCATGTTCATTCAGGAACAGTTTACAGGAGTTTCCTATCATCAGAGGCAGGATTACAATGACAAGTAACGCTCTATACACAGGATCCACAAATCACAATAGGTGACCCTAGTCTCTCTCCCTTCACGATGACCTTTGCACACGCTCATCACATGCTTCAATACAAAAGGCAATGTGTGTATGTGTTATTTCCTGAAAATAAAGGACATTACAGTCTAAAAAAGCCACAGTGACCAGAGTGAAAATTACAAAACTTCTATTTCGTTTATTCTTTGTACAGATTGTGCTTTCCCAAAAAATAAATTAAACATTACACTGGGGAACAATTTGAAAAAAATTTCTGTTGAGTTAGGTTTTTGAGCTGATTTATACTAAAATTGGCATGCTGATTCCAAAAATGTAGTCAGTTTTTTTCTAGCACATCAAGTTTTTCCTCCACAACTTACCTGCCAGAGATGCACAATTGCACTGATATCTGTAATAAGACTTGTTATCTGATTACAATTTGACTCATATAGAGCTATATGATATATGATAGTGTTAAGAAACATATTTGTCATGCCTATTTCTTATATATTTCATTTTTTGTTCATATTTGTACTATTTAAAAAAAAAAAAAACTTTTTAGGTACAGTAGTTTACATATTTTTGAGAAGACAAAAATCCTATAGTTCAAAAACTTGACGTGATAGAGAAAAACTGAGATCATTTCTGGATTCAGCATCCAAAAATTAATTAAGAACAGTTGTCTGACCTAACTCCTAAAAAATTATGTTCCCCAGTGTTATCAAAACATTTTTAAAAATACATTTCACACAAAAATCTAATTTAATTAATAGGTCATCTTCTGATTACACTTTTGTAAGAGCGCAGGGACCCCAAATGTTTAATATATCACGATTGCTGCTCGGGCATGAGGGTGCTGGGGCCATGTTCCTTGGATGGTCTATGATTGTTCCCTGCAATCCAGTCCCACGCAGTGTCAACAGCCGATGGAATGACTACAAACTCAGGTCTCGTGAATAACAGTCGCTTTTACTACAGCAGGAATGAGGGACTCCAACACGGAATAGATGTTTCACAGTCTCACGAGGGTAGGTCATGGCAAACACAACTTCAAGTTGAATACTGAAGTGCAATTGTGGTGCTGGAGCTTTAAAAGCACAGATTGTTTTAGATGCAAAATGTATATGCTTTTAGAAGCAAGTTCAGAGTCTTTTGTAGCTTGGGGTGGAAGGGTATAGGTATAATAAGAGGATTGTACACACCTGGAATCATGAATTAGTATCACAGCTAGTCAAGGCATGTGCAGAAGTACTTGAAGGCAAATGTAGAAAGCTGCCAAGTACAATACGGGGACCAGATGGCTGGTGTGTGGAAAATCGCGTGCAAGCCACTAAGATTGCGGTGTGACGGTAGACCCCCAAACTTTCCCAACCGTATGCAGTAGGTTCTTCCATATACTCAGTATGCCCTACTGTCTGGAGAAGCATGTGTAGATCCGGACAGCGAGGATCCAGGATAGAAAGCCTTTAGTTTCTTGGCTGTGAAAGTTAGGAAAGGATGAACTTCCAGGCCTTGGACCTGGAAGTGGTGAGGAGAGGCCTCAAATATCTCTGCTCCAGGAGGAAGCTTGACCAGAACTGCGGGAATTGCAGCTCCACCTACACAGACAGAGGCTGGAAGTAGCTCCACCTATAGAGCCATGTGGCTGAATCACTGGCTAATAGGACAAAACTTAATCTACACGTCAGTCTCTTGAAGTGTAAGGTACATATAAACCACACGTTTTCACCAGTAGGTGGTGCTGGAACACAACAAATGAGAAATACATTAAATATAAGTGGATGTAACTGGAAGTGCACATCTAAGGCTCACAAATGAAAGGGAATAATGTAGATTGACAGCTAGGGAGTGAGCTGTAGTGTGCGGGAGCTACTCCCAGTCCAGGGATACTTAAAGTGACAGACATAATCTGGACTGGGCCACAACACATTTCCTTCAAGAGCAAGGAAGTAGATCCATAAGATATCAACCAATTAGTTATTTGTGGTCTAAAATGCAGTTATACAAAAGTACAATTATAAAAGCTGCCATTTTGTACATTCTCCCAATATTGTCTCTTCCTCTCAACAAGACTGATCCTACAACCCTCTGTGTGGAGCTGATATCCAGGAGTACAGACCTTACATGCTCTCATATTACTAAACATTAATGGTGACTATGATCCCTTCTCAAAAAGAAGTCCATAGAGCAACAAGCTCTGTGCCAGGAAAATCTGCATAATACCAGTGAGCAAGAGTTGCTCACTGAGTTGCCGATTTAGTGACACAACTGGACCAGGTGAGTGAACCCCTCTTGCTCACTGAGTTGCCGATTTAGTGTCTAGTGATAAGGGCACTATTGCGCCTCTTGTTCCCCCAACCCCCCTTTTGTATTTATGCATAATACCAGGGATTTCCTCTGCAGTGTCACTGTCAGGGGCATGTAATATTACATGGCACCCATTCAGAGAAATAACCACTCATGTAATATGTCATGGCTGAAGTGGTAGAGAGCATTACAGCCAAAATGGGTGTGTGGACCCACTGAAACACAGAGTCTAAGCTTATTCTGGAGGGGCGTGACTAAGTGCCTACCGGTCATTCACCAGTGCCTCTGATGGTGAGGTTGGACTTGGCTGTCTGTAGATACCAGGTACCACTTCAAAGTAGTCCCCAGCAGGGCCGGACTGGCCCAGGTGGCACGGGGGCATGTGGGCTGGAGGTATAGCTCTCATCTAGGGCCGCCCTCCCTTACAAATGGGCCGGCCAGCGGCACTTTGCGGCCGGAGCTGTGTGACAGCATGAGATGCGGCAGACGTGGCTGACAACCATGTGAGTGAGCCCCGACACTTCCCCCCCGCTCCTCCAAATCTCGGACAGCAATCACCCCCCCCATCCCCCCGCTCCTCAAAATCTCTGACAGCATCCCCCCCCGCTCCTCATCAAGGGCTGGCAGGACAAATCTGCCACCCGGCGTTGGAAGCACCAGCCGCCCCTGGTCCCCAGGTTTGCAGTTGCTGACCCAAACAACAGCAGGTACTGCTCTGTACAGCACAAGTGATCGGATGATCGCAACTTCAATTCTCCTAAGGGCAAAGGTAAAAACATTAAGGAGTGAAAAAAATATGAAAAAAATAATTAAAATCACCCCCCTTTAGCCGCATTGAATATAAAACAATGAAAAAACACATATTGGGTATTGCTGAGTTCAGAAATGTCCAATCTATCAAAATCTAAAATAAATTAATCTGATCGATAAACGGTGTAATGAGAATAAAATTCTGAACATCACACTTCTGTTTTCGTGGCCGCCGCAACATTGCAATAAAATGCAGTAAGAGGCGATCAAAACAACAAATCCACCCAAAAAATAATAGTAAAAGTCAGCTCAAGAGGCAAAAACAAGCCATCACACAGCCCCAGATTCTGAAAAATAAGTAAGATACGGGTCTTGAAAAAAGGCAACAAATTAAATTAAAAAAAAAACACGTTACATTTTTTGTATCTACGAACTCACACTGACACATCAGTTTTACCATTCAGTGAACATGGTAAATAAACTATATGGTAAAGAGAATGATGTCATTCAAAAGTACAACTCGTCAGTCATAGGCTGAGTGGTACTTCCAGGAAATGGCATGCCGGCTCCTTAACTGGAGGGCAGGAGCGTGGCCGCACGCCTTAGGCGCACTCCTTACAGCACAGGCCCAGTGAGCTGGAGATCGTGGGGCACCTCATGGAAACATGAGGGGAAGGTGGAACCATGTGGTCAGGCCTCGGCGGTGAGTAATCCGACGTCAGTGCTACGAGGCATCAGAGCATGGGAGCATCGGCGTTACACATCTCTTGTCAATTTTCCTCTTCCCCCCTAGTCCAGGAAGGTTTTTGAGGGTTCCATATTTGGCAAACTTCTTAACAACATTCTGCACTTTTGAAACTGGGATGCTAAGGTCTTTGGAGATGGCTTTAGAGCCTTTGGAAGTCTTGTGTTTGCTAATAATAGCAGTTCTGATGTCTTCAGACCACCCCTTTGTCTTCACCATTGTGAGAAAGGAACAGGGCCTAACATGTGGCTTTTTAAAACGCTGAAGTCATCATTCTTTGGCTAATTCATGGGCACTGACAATTTATCACAGGTGATTCTCATTTGTGATTTACCACAGGCATGTCAAAATGTGTTTCCATGCTAATGTAATGCAAAGGGGCCAATAGCAGTGTCACAGTAAGCTTAAGGCCACGTTCACACATTTGCGTATTTTGTTGCACTTTTTCGCAAAAAAAATACATGGGTGCTTTCACACACCACGATTTCTTCTCCCCATAAGCACAGCTGATTTCACAGAGGGGAGGAAGAATCCTGCTTCCTCCTCCCCTCTGTGACATGTGTGACTGCCCCCATTAGATTTCGCAGTGTATTAATATACACTGCGAAATCTAAATTAAATGGGGGCGGTCACAGAGGGAGGAGGAACCAGGATTCTTCCTCCCCTCTGTGACATCGGATCCTAGGATTTCTATTTTTCCCTCCCATTGGTTTTTGTTTTAAATTGTTGTTTATCATTTACTCTTTTGTATAACATGAGTCTCTATAATAAAAAGCTGTTGCACTTGATTCATTTTTTTCACGAGATTCCACATTATTTACTTAATCTTCATGGGTGTCAGTAGCGATGAAGGACTGTGTACATTTCATACTGGGAGGCTCATCCTGAAATGAGCTCAATAGCTATGGGTAACTTACTGTTATTCTCTCTCCGCCTGGACTGAATATTCATTTTCAATATTCTTAATTTATGGGCAAAATCTCATTCACTGAATATAGATTTTCCCACTACTGAGATGGGAGATGGCAGATGATGGTTTTCCCTGAAGACCCGCACTCACTATACACGTGTCTCAGATGTGACGATAAAGGGGGCTCCACTTCTCACACTCACTTGTTCACTCACCTTTCACAATGGGCTAACAATGAGGTGAGTGCACACCACAGCCAGTGCACACATCCGCACCACACTTCTTGCACTCAGGTTTTGCTATGCCATCAAGACACCTGCCTTGAGTAACACATGAATACACAGGCACACCCGGCATTCCCAAGCACCTGGCACTGGCACACTGCTTGCACTCAGGCATGCACAGGGTAACCCAACTAGCCAATACTTTTTCCGCTTCGAGGTTGTTAGTATGTATAGAGATTCAAAGAACAAATTTATTACAAGGGATACAGTGCTTACAAACATACAAGAAGGTGAAATAGACAAAAAAACATACACACAAGGCAAAAACAGGGTAGAACAATAAGGGTTAAATAAAGAAAGCTCTTAGGGTACCTTTACACGCGGCAACATTTCTAGGGTGGCTACAGGTAACTTACTGGTTGCAGTGAAATCATGGAGAGATTATTCCATTTGTACACAGCAACAAGATAGAACCTTGTCTCCATGATTTCACTGCAACCAGTAAGTTACCTGTAGCCACCCTAGAAATGTAGCCGCGTGTAAAGGTACCCTTAAGGATTTAGATTGGTGAGCGATTCTATCCAGAGCCGTCACAATAGACATTTGGACAGATCTGTAATTCTAGTTCTCCTGGGATCTGATAAGTTTTTCTGGATGAGATATTATAAAGGGTCTCCACCAGGGGCAGAACCACAACAGATGCAGGGGTTGCAATCGCACTTGGGCCCCGGAACCTAGGGGCCCCGAAAGTCCCATTCATGTATGGAAAAACACTATTACTATTAAGGATTTGCAATAATTGGGGGTCCTGTTAGAGCTTCCACATTGGAACCCATAAGCTTCAAGTTACACCACCGGTCTCCACACCCCTCACCCCTCCTTCTCATCGGGTAAGAAGAGGATGGCTAAGTGTATGAAAGAAAGGATGAAATTCTAATTTATGTTATATTTCCCACAAGAACCTGCTAGTGGAAAAGTATGAATGCTATAAATTTAGCATACTTTCACCATCCCAAACAAGATTATGATATATCCATAATTCGGGTTAAAGTTACGGTACATTACTGTGGTTCCCCAAGGTCGGAAATCCTGGCATATGGAGCCAAAGAAGTGATTATGTCCCTGATCATAGATATATCTATGGATTGTGTTGACAGGAGATTATTATAGATATGACATGAAAATAGGGCATTTCCATTGTGCCAAGTGATGTCCATGGTATGGATTGGAGACAACCAGTCTACCTCAGGGACAATTACATCCCCTATGTATATTAACACTCATTGCTAATGAGGACACAGGACTCAGGGAGCATCTGGTCTCCCAGTTGCCCACTCCTGCCCTATACAGGAGACCAGGAGCATCTGGTCTCCCTGAAGGCTGGCTGACTCCTCAGAATAGATGTTGCCAGGTATCCAGTGATATCAGATTTTTATTTATTTAATCCATATTGGTGTTCTTAAAGTTCTATGGAGAACTGTAACTGCTGTTTCAGGAGAACTTGCAGCAGAATGTCTGTGCCACCTCTAGCTCCTCCCCCACAGAATCTTAAAATCACCAACTGTCCTCTCCTATCTCTGTAATGGGAAAATCTGTCTTCACTGAGGGCAGATTTTACTATTAAATTGAGAGCGAATGATCAGTCCAGGAACAGAAAGAATCAAAATTTTCTGATAAGATACGTTACAAAGTTGTTTATTTTCAATTGTTCTATTTATGAAATTGATTTAGCATAACCATACGATCATCGATTGTTTATGAAGGTATCTTAATTTCCCCAATTGCAAATGTTGGAGAAGAGAAGGATCAATGTTGTTGCATTAAGGTATGCCCAATCCTTTTCTTCCATAAGAAGGTAAGAAACCTGAAGTGTCTGATGCAGCTTACACTCCTCTTTGGTCTTAGGACACATGGATGCTTTGCCAGCATAGACAAGTGCATGGGAGGGTTGTATTCTGGCTCTTCAGTGCAGTGCAATCATCTAGGTTCCTGAAGTATTAATTCCTCTGATATTCGTATTGACCGTTGTACTCACATGGAAGTGTCCCTAGATAGTTCCAACTCAACCACACTGACTTGTAATGAGAGTTCAGGAGACAATGAGATGCTTTTTGCTGAAATCTTGTATTTAAGTACAATGTAGTAGGTATAAAGAGTGATTCTGGAGAGAGCAACATAATGTGTGTGCATTCAAAAAATAATAGAAGGAACAGTCACAGGGAAGAAGGGAGGAGCAAGGTTTACATCACAGGGCTACAGGAAGACGGAAGGGACACATACCAAACACAGGACTTCTGCCTAACAACAGGGGAAATGCAATACATAGCACAGAAAACACACAATGAAGTATTCCCACACATAGGACATAGCAGGTCATAAATACTCATCAGAAAACTTGTGCAGTTACAGCAGAATATCTGTCGGTCTCCAGCTCCTCCTCCATAGATTTTTAAAAGCACCAGCTGTCATCTCCTATCTCGGTAATGGGAAAGTCTTCACTGAGTGCAGATTTTACTATTAAATTGAGAGTGAATGGTCAGTCCAGGAACAGAAACCTATAGGTTTTTTTTTTTTACTGATGGGTAAATAGAATACAATGGTCATAAATATCTATGCGGGCAATGACATTTGCCAAACATGTGAATAGTCTCTTATTTTAGAAATAATTACAATCAGGCACAATCGCAGCCAGCTGGGGTTTAATTTAATGCTCGGATAACATTAAAGGCTTTGTGGATTTTCCAGTAGTACAAGTTACTCACAGATCTCAGACAATGGGAAATGTTACATGAGCAAACATAGCCCGCAGCCAAGATGTACACAGGGAGTTAGTGGTGATATTTAGGAAGTGTTGATTTGCGTTGTAAATAAGTTCAACCACGTAGACTAAGCAATCAAGGTGCCTCCCACAACGCAGAGGACTGAAGAACTGTGTGAACCATGAGAGCACAGTGACCTGGGCATGAGCAGCTATGCAAAAATTAGGTGCAGTATGCAGTACCACTTATGAACATTAGGGTGTATCATCACTGCTGCACAAAGGGGGGTGTATAAAACTGCAAATCCATGTACTAACACTAGGGGGTCCTTCATCAAACTGAACCAATATGGACTTTAAGGGGACCATTCCCTGAAAGTATGTGCATGGCATACAGGGCATTACTCTACAGTCCTGTCTATAGTGAATCAGTAGTTGCCAATGGATAAACCTCTCAACAAGCAAGAATATTCCAATACTTTACAACTAGTGATGTAACTTCAAGCTCGTGGGCCCCGATGCGAAAGCTTCAAATGAGGGCCTGAATTATTGCAAATATTTAATACGGTAGCAATAGCCTTTTTCTATAGGCCAAAGGGACTTTTGGAGCCCCCTGGGCTTTAGGGCTTGGTTGCGATTGCAACCCCTTCACCTGTTGTTGTTACGCCCTATGTACAATGCTTGACTGTTGGATCCTTGGCCTATCAGAAGGCTAGAGGATAAGTACTAATAGAAGAAATCTATCATACATGGTCTACAATACAATAATCCAGCCCCGCAGATTGACCCTTACTACTCAAGCCTTTTGGTCCATGATTGATCAGTAGAAGATCAAGACTATCCAAGATGCCTTGGACTCTCTATAGATTTGATGCATGCTCCCTCTACAGTAACCCCTTACAGTGTCCCCATATAGACCTCTAATTGTTGTATTAAACATAATCCACCTCTCACTCACGTCAACGTCATTGAAACAACACTTCAGCAGTGTAGACAATGGTCTTAGTGAGAGAGCAGCAGCAGTAGTGGTCTTGTCCCACTCCACATCCGCCCTTGTCATTAACATGCAGAAATGCCACATATGTTACTACCAATACATTATACGTCTTCTTGTCTATTGTTCCACAGCTTAAAATGAGATGCAGAAATGTCTGATGCTGTCATGTGTAGTGATAATATATACCAAGAAAAATGTATATCACAGACAAGCTATATTCATACAGTAAGGAGATGAACATATTGTCCCGTTCCCCCTTGAAGACATCAATAATGTTATGTAAAGAGCAATGTGTATTATAGCGTGTGATATTATGTTATGTGAATTGTGTTGTGATGCATTATAATATTTTGCATTGTACTGTGGTGACGTGGTATTCTGCCCAGCAGCAGGCAATGAGTAGGGAAAGGTTAAAGTTTAGGCCTTGCCCAGAGTGGGAGGTGGTTGAGGGCAGGAACCGTGTATAGTTTCCTGTAGGAAGATTAGATAGTGCCCAATGTGTGACAGAGTCAGACCTGAGGTCTAGGTAGTTGACAAGGCCATATGACGTGGGTGTCCCTAGAGCGATAGCAGTGACATGCCTCCCAGGGCCGTGGGATATTCTAAACCAGGCTACAGTACTGCTAGGGAGTCACGGGGGATGAGACTCGGCTCCGTTATCCTGGCGGTGTCAATAAGGTTTTGAGGACTGAAGTTGTAACGCCACCTACGGTACTCGGCCAGGGATGGCCAACACTGCAGTTCAGACCTCTGGGGCAAATGACGATGCAGCCAGATGTTGTTCCTCCCCATAGGTGGAATGGAACCCCGGGGCAGGTATATAAGTCAATGTGTAGATGGTGAGGAAATTCCAGTGCAGGGCAGGGGACGCCGCAATAATTCAAGGACACAGCTGGTGTAGTTCAACACATTTACCCACTGTTCTTAGGTAGTAGCGTCACCCCGTTCTGTGAACCTTTTCTGGGTCGTCTCCCTCTTGTGCTGGCTCTCTCCCTCCTGCCCTGCACATCACTTTCAGTGGCCTCGGACCTTACCGGTGACGGACTCCTCGTTCCCTCTGGCCCTATGTGGCCACCTTTGTAGCGAATGGCGTGGCTTTGGCTGCTGCTCCTGGAGTTACAAAAACCTCCGGTTGGCTAGCTGAGGCCTCAAATCTGCTCTACTAGTCTGGGCCTGGTGACACTCTGTGGCCCTTGTCCCTCCACTTGCCTGCGACCGGCAATGGATGCGAGCCCCATGGGTGGATTTCTCACTTCCTGTGCCTCTGGGACCCCTTCCTTATCTGGAACTCCTGCCCAGCTCCCTCAATCTCTCTCTCTGGGATGAGCTCCTCCAGCTCCAGTCCCCTGGTTCTCGTCCTTCTCAGCTCCTCACTGGAGCTAAAATCTCCTTCTCCTTCGTGGTTACTACTCTTATCTTACTTCCTACTTCCTGGTCTTTCCCTCTTTTATCTACTCTTACTGTCACTCCCTCTAAGTTGCTCCCCTTTCTAATTTTCCACCCACTTCCCTATCTTAGTCCCATCTCCAGCCAGGGTTGGGGGTTTGATCAATTCCCCGATCTTTCTGGCCTGGAGTGACTAGTAGTGGATGCAGGTGTGTGGGTACTGGGTAGTGTCCACTCCTTACCTGGAATTGGGGGAACCACACCTCTAGCTAAGGTGCAGTATCTCTGTGGCGACTGAACCCTAGGGGGCGCCACAGGAGACTGAAGTGAAAGATGCCATGATCCAGAGTAGAGAGAGAGAGGTGACCGTGGCACAAAGTAACGTAATGGAGTCGGGTTAGTGCACTGACCAAAAAAATGAAAGACCTATACGGTCCTTGGATAGGACACCTACAAGTAGCTGCAAGACCCTAAGCTGTTTACAACTCTTAAGGTACCTTCACACATGGAGATATCGCCGGGAGATTTGCTAAGCAATCTCTGAATGCGGCGATATCACTACTACATCGCCTGTGCGTTGCGGCATGTGACAGGGCGATATTACGGCGAGAAATTGCCGGTGGTGCGTCGCCTGATCTCCCTGCTCTGCTGAGAAATCAGGCGATTTCCACCAGACGATTTCTGCGCATCATGGTGTGTGACTGGGCGATAGACAATCTGGAAGCAATTGCAGTGGCGTGCCTGAGTGTTCTGTTTGGCACGCCCCGTCTGCCACGATTGGTGGTCACTCCTGCGTTCCCATTGGCTGGCCATGGCTAAGGCGCCATATTTGAATAGCGATATAGTAGAAAGGACACATGCGTCATGTAGTGGGCAGACTTCCTGACAAGGCTGACCAATGGCGACGCAGTTGTGTTGACCAATAGGAGTGGTAGGGGCGCGGTGTACAACACTCTGGCACGCCTGTTTCCTCGCCGCACTCACACTTTATGCCCATATCGCTGATGCGCTGGTAGTGTGTGACGCGGCGATTTGGCGGCGACGTGGAAATGTCAAATTGCTTCCGGTCTGCGCCAGGCGATTTCCGAAACACAGGATCGCCGAACATCACACGCGAGATGTCTATGTGTGACAAGGCGGCGGCGATGTGCAAAAAAGTGCCTGGAACGTGCGCGCTCATGTCAAATTGCCAGCCATATGGCGGCGATATTGCTACGTGTGATGGTACCCAGGGGTGCACCGAGCCCCACCGCCACCTGAGCCGCGGCACTGATTACGGGGGGGGTGCTATTGAAGCCTGGGGCTGCCGCCCCTTCTACTGTGACCGGGTCGCCACTGCCGCCTGAGCTGCGGCAGTGATTGCTGGCCGCGGCCGTGAGTACCGGGGGGGGGGGGTGCTACTGATGCCTGGGGCCCCTGCCGCCCCTTCTGTGCCTCTACTCCGGCGTACCCCGGCGGTCGCCGCTTACCTCCGGTGCGCGGGGTGAGCGGCCGGCGCCATGACAGGGGGAGGCTGTTTGCATTCAGGCGCCGCCCCCTTCTGCACAGCCGCTCCCCCTGCCGGCTGCCGCCTGAATGACAGGGCTCACACTGTCCAATGGACGGTGCGGCCCTGATGGTACCTTTAAAGTTAATGGGCCAGGACAAAGCAGGAGTTTTGTGCCCCTTATCTCATGTATGTAGTTGCCATAAAATGGTTGTGCAGTAAAGAAGCATTTAGAACTGGTGGACTCCTTCAGTGAAGTGGTTAATGTCTAGCCCACAAGGGTCTGGGGTACTCAGGTCTCAGGCGGTCGGGCGCAGGGATGACACCGATGGTCGGTGTCCGAGCCTGTGCCCTTGCGGTGACAATAAAAAAAAGAAAAATAATAAAGTTTATGAAGTTCGTGACGCCACCTGTAGGGCCAGTGATGGCATCGGCGCTGCTGCAGACCTCCGGGGGGATGGATGACAGCAAGGTGTTGTAGCTCCCTACAGGTAGAGCAGGGTCCCCCGGGGCAGTGTAGTGTGATGATAGGAATAGGGCAGCGCAGTCTCTGCTCTGAGACTGGAATGTCACAGTCAACCAGGAAGAAACACAGACACTTGCTCGCTCTGCACGGGTCTTTACTCCAGTTACCTTCAGCTTGTACACAGTTCGCAAGTATTATGGCTCAGGTAGTGAACCAGGTGTCATAGGAGGAAGGAATGTCTCTCTGAGGCTCCAGTAAAGTTCCTTCTCTATACTTGCTCTGTCCTACCTCTGCACTCTCCTTCCTCCTTGCGGTGCGCTGCACGAATCCCACTTGTTGAACCAGGCACTTCGGGTGATATGGGATCCCTCTTTTTCTCCAAAGGGAACCCAACCCAGTGTAGTGCTTCTGGTGGAGATCATGCATGATTTGGGTGGTTGGATCGTGCTCCTATGAAGATATCGACCACGCCGGTAATTTGCGGTTCAGGGACGGACCTCTGATCCACGTCGTAGCCGGTACCCCACTTCGGAATGGGCCAGGGTATTCAGTCATCCTCTGCATGCCCCTCTCTGTCTAGGTCTCCCCTACTCCTGGTCGCCCTCCCTGTGGTGTCCCCTGAAGGGTCCTTCTCTGTCTCTCTCCACAGAAGTTCTGACTTCTCACTGTGCTTTTCCCCTCTGCCCACACTGCTCTAGCCTGAAACTCCTCCCACCGGGACTGGGCCTCTCAGCAAAGGATTTAACCCTATAGTTCCCTGCTCTAAGGCTAGCTTCACACTACGGTTTTGTTCCTGTTTGTTGGATCCCGTTTTTTGCAGGATACAATGAACAGGAATGGACAGCACCAGCCTGGCAACTCCGAATGCCATTTCTGTGTCCGCTGCGGTATCCGGAAACAGAAAGAGCAGCGGGGAGCTGAGCCCGCTGTCAGCGCTGTGTAATATCACTTTAGCAGTGTATCTATATAATAAAGGTATGGTTAAAAAATAATAAATCTTCACCTTCCTGCGACCACGAGTGTCCACGCTGACTGCAGCTGTCCCGGCCATTCAAGGACCTTGCATGATGTCACCAGGAGGGGCGGGGCAACCCGATCACATGACCGCAGCAGCAAATCTGATGCGGTCATGTGATCAGATTGCCCCACCCCTCCCGGTGACATCATGCAAGGTCCTTAAGCTTTGTATTCAGCGCGGGACACAGTCGCCGGACAGGTAAGAATTAATTTTTTATTTTTAATCATCCCTTTATTTAATATCACTTTAGCAGTGTATATAGATACACTGCTATAGTGATATTTCACAGATTTACCATTGGAACAGAGCAGCGCTCCTATTCTGCGCATGCTCTGTACCCTGGAACCGGATCTGGGAAACGATTCTGTTGATTCCCGGATCCGGTGCCATAGGCCCTCATGATAAGTGTGTCGGACAGGACAGGATTAGTTTCTGTCCTGTTTTGTCACCGGAGCCCAAAAATGCTGCAGGCCTCGTTTTTGAGACCGGTGAAAAACAGGATAGAAATGAATCCTGCACCAGATTCACAAAACCGGATGGTCAAATAGGGCCAATCCAGCATCGTAGGGATATATGGGGGCCAAAAACAATTCTGTTTGTTTCAAAAACAAACAGAACAGGATAGTAAAAAACGTAGTGTGAAGCCAGCCTAAGTGTGTGAATGCAGATTGGGAGCCTCAGACTTACATTACCTCCCCCCATAACAGAATACTGCACTCTCTGAATTGGGTGCAGTACCCTTTGTAGTGGGGCGCTACATTAACATCCGGTCCTGGCCAGACGAAGTCAACAGTATCATGTGGCCTGCAAGGGCATACATCTCCCACGACACAAGTCCACACACCAGCCAGAACCCCATCTTTCATGTAGCATGATGGGGCACAAGAAACATAGACCTCGTCCACAACTACCATCCCGTGTCACGCTACAACACAGGATGGCGATCATATATATGAGGATGAGGGCTATATACACCAGGATGGGCGACATATACCGTATGCAGTACTAGGATGTGAATCATATGTACCAGTATGGGCCTAGAATGATAGGCCATATATAGCAGGGGGGGACATGTATACTAGGATGGTACAATGATGGGGAACATATATACCAGGATGGAGGACAAATACATCAAGATGGGAAACACATACCTTGCAGGGGCCCAGGATGGGGGACATTTATACATGATTCGGGAACATTACCCCCACAACAGTGTCAGCAGCAGATCCTCCCATAAAAGTGCGTTATATATATATATATATATATATATATATATATATATATATATATATATATAAATAGATATATATAGATATAGTAGATAGATAGATATGTCTCGCCCCTGGCAGGGACCGTGGGGTAATTGGAACCGGGCCCTCTCATCGTCGTCTGGGTTGCGGGATGTCACGGTGGCCTGATCCGGTCTGTGATTTCCTCGTTGGGCAAGCAGTTAAATGGGGAATTAGAAAAATGGAGAAAAATAAAATATAAAACAAAAGAGTGTCGTGACGCCACCCATGGAGTGCGGCCGGGATAGCCATCGCTGCAGTCGGGACCTCTGGGGATGATGGGAGTAGCAGTGAGGATGGTTCAGCTCCTCACGGGAAGAGCAGGTCCCCAGGGCAACCGTAGAGTTTATGGATGTGCAGGGCTCATTGGGGTTGCAGGGTTCAGTGTACAGTCAAGCAGCCTCCTGCTGCCTGGCAGTTTACTGCTGCCTGTTCAGGAATATCAGTCTCTCTCTCTTCAGGCACAGTAATCACAGTCACACACACTGAGCTGAGCTTTAACCCCGTTTACTCGCTTTCTCGGCAGATGGTTAGTTTACAGACAGTACAGTGGCGACTCCGGTGTGGTCTAAGCAGCCGGGATGGCTCATCATAATCACCCCCTTCCGTGTTCCTTTCACGGGCATCTCTGTCTGTCTGCACGCTAGCTATGGTCCAGCGGCCACGGGCATTCAATGGGTGACCTGCCGGGTCCCCTAGCCTTAATATGGTGGCCTTCCTTTCGCTGCTCTGGAGCTTGGGTTGTGGGACATAAAGACCTTGCACCCCTCCAGTGTCTGTGGTTGGAGCGTAGAGCGTCCTGGCCAATTCAGCAGAGCCGGCACTCTGGTTCCAGCCCAGTCCCTCAGTGTCCTGCTAATTCGAGCACACCTAGACTCCTTCTGTATTTCACTATGGTCTGCAGCCCGGGACCTGGACAAGCCTCATGGTGGCACAGGACACCGGGTTTGTATCCTCTCAGTCCTGTATGATGGTGTTCTCGCCTCTCCTTCTGACTGAACTTTACTCCTCCACTTCCCTTGGTTGACTGCCCTCTCTGAACTTGGTGTTGTTTCCTTTTGTTGCCTCCCTAACCGGGTCCTGTCCTAACTTCCCACCCTCCACTTCTCTCCTCCCGATATCCCGTTGCTGAGCATAGAGTCCCTAGTCTGGGGATCGGAGTGTGTGTTTTGGAGTGACCGACTTACCAATCCCAGCTGCTGCACCATCTAGTGGTGATCAGTCCACAGGGGCGCCACATATACTTAGTTACATATATGGATATTAATGAAACATAAATAGTAAAGGTGAGATAGATAAAGGAGAATAGATTAAAAAAAAAGTCTCACTTGCTCTTGAGCTGAAATTCTGCCACCTGTCCACATGGGCTAATAAATACACCATTTTTTGCATGAAATTTGCTATTGTTGCCCATGTTCTTTGTTTTTTTTTATGTACCATATGTTGGTGGGTTGCAACCTTAGCACTGGCACCTACCTATACCTGCATTATTGTTTGTGCTACTTCATTTGTTTTGGATAGATAGATAGATAGATAGATAGATAGATAGATAGATAGATAGATAGATAGATAGATAGATAGATAGATAGATATTAAGGAGTTAGACAGACTACAGTAGTAGTACATAAATACAAAAAGGGGGGAGACAAGAGGCGCAATAGTGCCCTATCACTAGTGACACACTGAGTATATCAATAGGTGTACACTCACCTGGTCCAGTTGTGTGACCCACAACTGGTTTATAAGCATTCGGTTTAAAGCTGCTGCAGGACCTCCACCAACCACTCGTACGTGGAAAAATGCTCACATATAGGGAAGATGGTGTGTCATGGTCCGCGCTGCTGTCTCAATGGAATCACAAGGGATGGATGTCTCCAAGAAGTCACAAGGAAGGCAAGGTTCCAAAGCAACGATCTCCTTTATTCACCAACGCGTTTCGGCACCTATCCTGGTACCTTGATGAAGGTACCAAGATAGGTGCCGAAACGCGTTGATGAATAAAGGAGATCTTTGCTTTTAAACCTTGCCTTCCTTGTGACTTCTTGGAGACATCCATCCCTTGTGATTCCATTGAGACAGCAGCGCGGACCGTGACACACCATGTTTCCTATATATGAGCAATAAATAAAGCAGAGAAACAGTGTAAAAAATACAGTAAAGTAATTAGATACAATACAATAAGCATAGAATCAATGTAAAAAGTACAATACAATAATTACAGCAAAAATAAGGATGACCCTGTTCAAAAGAGCTTACAATCTACAACGATATGAGAGTTGCACAAAGTACAAGGGCTTATTACTGTGATGGTATATCTTGAGGAAGTGGGGGATAGAAATGAATGGTCACCAGATAATCTGTGTAGAGCTTTTGTGTTTGGTGGAATTTGAAGAAGAGTTATGACCAGAGAGATAGTGAATGGGCTATATACAGTACAAAGGACTTCTATTAGGGAGCATGATAGGCCATCTTAAAAAGATGTGTTTTTAGGGAGCATCCAAAGCTATGCAAATTGTGGATAGTCCTTATTTCTTGGGGTAGAGCATTCCAGAGAATTGGTGCAGCTCAGGAGAAATCTTGAAGCCGGAGTGGGAGGATCGGATTAGTGTAGATGTTAGTCGAAAGTCATTTGTAGAACGTAGAAAGCGGGTAAGGTGATAGAGATGCGGGAGGAGATGTAGGGATGTGCTGCACTGTGAAGAGCTTTGTGGGTGAGAACAAGCAGTTTAAAAAGGATCCTGTAGTAAAGGGGTCTCAAACTCGGCTGGGTTGGTGGGCCGCACATAGGAAAGCATTTATAGCGGGGGGCCGCATCCCTTGTAGGACTAAGTGATGTTTTTAGTAATACCAGAATTTTTTGCTCAATGTAGTAAAGTACAAATCCTTATCCCCTTCTTGTAGTAATGTCTCCATCATGTAGTAATGTCCTTTTCTACTGATGTCCTCCATCCTGATCCCCCTTTTCTAGTGATGTCCCCCATCCTGATCCCTTTTTCTAGTGATGACCCCCCCATCCTGATCCCTTTTTCTAGTGATGACCCCCCATCCTGATCCCCTTTTCTAGTGATGTCCCCCATCCTGATCCCCTTTTCTAGTGATGTCCCCCATCCTGATTCCCTTTTCTAGTGATGGCCCCCATCCTGATCCCCTTTTCTAGTGATGTCCCTCATCCTGATCCCCTTTTCTAGCGATGTCCCAGATCCTGGACCCCTTTTGTAGTGATGTCCCCATCCTGATCCCCTTTTCTAGGTATGTCCCCCATCCTGATCTACTTTTATAGTGATGCCCCCAATCCTGTTTTACCTTCTTTTTACACACGCACATGCACATTCATTCACACTCACACACAAACACACATACACCTCACACACATCTCACACACACTTTCTTATACACACATCCTCACTCACATACTCACACACTCAACCTTACACACACACCTTCTTACACACACTCACAGTTTTCCCACTTTAATGATGCATCGCTCCAGTGCAGGGGGCCGCCGCGGTCCCCGCTGTGCTGACTTTTGGCCTCTGCTGTGCTATGACTTCCTCCAGCCACAGCTCAGACAAGCTCTGTTGCTCAGCAAGATCAATGTAATCTGCCAGCCAGAGGCCCACATGTGACGTCATATTTTGCCATCAGCTGCGGGCCTCTCATTGGCTGGCAGCTTGCATTGATCATGCTGAGTGGCAGAGCTTGTTAGTGCCGCGGACGGAAGTCATCACACAGTGGGGACTGCAGCTGCCCCCTGCACTGGGGCGATGCATCATTAAGTTGTCCAAGGTGCCGCGGGCCGCATAGTGAAACCCCAGGGGCCGCATGCGGCCCTGGGGCCGCATGTTTGAGACCCTGCTGTAGTATATGGGCAGCCAGTGCAATGACTGGCACAGAGCGGAGTCATCTGAGTAACGATTGGCCAGGTAGGTAATCCTGGCTGCTGCATTAAGGATGGACTGGAGAGGGGAAAGTTTAGAGAGGGGGAGGCTGATTAATAGAGAATTGCATTAGTCAAGGCGGGAATGGATTTGGGCCACAGTAAGGGTTTTGTTGTTTCCATGGTGAGAAAGGGGCAGACTCTAGAGATGTTCTTCTGGTGCAAAGAACAAGAGCGGACGAGAGATTGTATATAGGAGGTGAGGGAGTGATCGGTGTCAAACATAACAACAAGACAGCGAGCCTGCTGCCTAGGCGTTATCGTGGTGCCACACACAGAGAGAGATGTCAGATTTAGGGAGGTTAGTGGAGGGCGGGAGCAGAAGAAGTTCAGTTTTTGAAAGGTTGAGTTTCAGGTAGAGAGCAGAAATGATTTTGGAAACTGCAGCTAGACAGTCATTGGTGTTCTATAATACAGCAGGGGTAATATCAGGGGCTAAAGTGTATAATTGTGTGTCATCAGCATAGAGATGGTGCCGAGCCCACTGGGACGGGGTACTCGGTACTGGACCGGGGTTGCTACTGGGGGATGTCATGGAGGACCTGATCCGGACCGTTTCCCGGGCCCTGGCAAGTAAAAGGGGGTATTTACAGGGAATAATAGTATGTCGTGACGCCACCCACGGTGTGTGGTCAGTAAGGGGGACCACCGCTGCTGCAGAACCTCCGGGGATGATGTTAGGCAGCTTAGATGGTACTGCTCTCCGTAGGTAGAGGCGAGGTCCCCGGGGCAGTGGTTGTTATAGTCTATGGTGGAGGTGTTAAGGGCTGGATAGTGGAGACGGGTGAAGGAACGCACCCTCACGTTTCTGTAGCTTCCAAAGCTTTACTGCGATGTTGTTGCAGGTTATAGTCCATGGAGTCTGTACTGGGGCCGGGTTGCTCCCACCCTGTCTGGGTCCTCAGCTTCCTCGTGCGGCGCTGTGTGTGTGTGGCCCTGCTGCTGCTTCTAGCTGAGCTGCTGGCACTGTCTCACTCTCTCTCTCTCTCTGTTGGTACCACTTGGCTAGGCAACTTGAGTCTTCTGTGTAGTGCTGACCCCGCTGTGTTGCTTTGCTCTGGTACTGTGGTGGTCTAGAGACTCCACTACTCCTGGGTTCACTGTGCTGTGTGTGTCAGTCACAGTGTTGGATCCGGTGTCCGTTCTGTGCGCTCCTCTGGGGCGAGTGATGATGGCACTCAAGCTCCCAGATGTGTTTCTCTGTCCTTTAGTTCTCCTCTCCTCAGACCCTAGCTAGGCCTGGAATCGAGCAGCAGATTGTGGAGAAGCCTGTCGCAGCTTCTTTACACCACAATCTCCCTCTCTCAATTCTCCCAGGAACTGAACTAACTACTTCCTCTTGACCTGGAGTATATAAGGGAGCTGGTTGTGCTCGCCCTCCTGGCCCAGAGGTGCTAGTGTAAGTCAGTGTGTTATGGGGAGGGAACCCGTGTGATGTTACTGTGGCACATTAACCCCTGGGGTGCCACAATGGTACTGGAAGCCAAATCTGCTGATGGTCTGTCCAATCGGGGCCGTGTAGAGAAAGAAGAGAAGAGGGCCAAGGACTGAACCCTGAGGTAGTGAGAAGAAGAGGGGAGGAAGTGGAGCCAGCAAATGATACACTGAAAGAACGGTCAGAAAGATAGGGTGAGAACCAGGAGAGAGCGGTGTCCTTTATGCCGATGGAGTGCAGCATAGAGAGTAGGAGATGGTGGTCAACAGTGTCAGAAACTGAAGAGAGGTCAAGAAGAATAAGCAGAGAGTAGTTACCTTTATGTTTTGCCATCAGAAGGTCATTGGTCATTTTGATGAGGGCAGTTTCTGTAGAATGTAGGGGGCAGAAACCAGACTGTAATGAATCTAGAAGAGAGTGAGTGGAGAGATAACGGGTGAGGCGGGTGTACACCAGGAGCTCCAGGAGTTTAGAGATGAAGGGGAGGTTGGAGACTGGTCTATAGTTATTTGTGCAGGATGGATCAAGAGACGTTTTATTTAGTAATAGAGTAATGATAGAATGTGTGAAGGAGGTGGGGAAGATGCCAGAGGAGAGGGGGAGATTGAAGATTTTGGTTAGGTGAGTAGTGACGACCGGAGAAGGGACTGGAGTAGGTGTGAGGGAATGAGGTCAGTGGTGCATGTAGTAGGACGAGAGGATACTTCTTGGATACTTCTTCATCTGCAACGGGGTCAAATATGGAGAGTGAGCCGGAGGAAATGTGGGGAGGAATGGAAGTAACAGCACTTGAAGGCTGGGAGCTGATTTCCTGGCGGATGTTGTCTATTTTCTCCATAAAGTAAGAAGCCAGATCATCAGCACAGAGGTCAGTGATAGGGGCCTGCACTTTTGGACTGAGGAGAGAGTGAAAGGTGTCAGAGTTTTTTTGAGTTGTTGGATAGTGAGGAGATCAGGGTGGTGAAGTAGGTTTGTTTTGCAAGGTTTAGCATGAATTTATAATGGATAAAGATTTCTGGTGTGCTAGTTTTCCTCCATAGGCATTCAGCACTCCTAGAGAATTACTGGAGGAATCGAGTTTGCGATGTGAGCCAAGGCTGTTTTATTCTATGTTTGGAGGTTCTGAGGGTGAAGGGCACTACTTGGTCCAGGGAGCTTCTGAGAGTGTCATTGTAGTGAGTCACAGCCAGATCGGAACAGGAGAAGGAGGAGGAGATTGGGGACAGTGATGAGAGTAAAGAGTCTGTGAATGTATAAGGGTTAATGGCCTGTAAATTTCTGGATGTATGATAGGTAGGAGTGTGCTGGGGTGTGCGAGGATTTGTGAGCATGAAGGAGAGAATGTTGTGGTCCTAAGGGGGAGGTTGAGCAGAGTCGGGTAAAGGCTAGGACAATTGTGTTACCATCCTTGTGTGTCTCAGAGGTTGAGAGCTGCGAGATGCCAAGAGAGGTGGTTAGAGGTAGGATCTGGGATGCAGATGATGAGATGGGGCTGTTTATGGGGATGTTAAAGTCTCCCAGAGTACGGGTTGGTTATTCTGAGGCATGAAGTGCAGCAGCCAGCCGGAAAAATGATCAAGGAAGTTTGTGGGTGAACCTGGGGAGTGGTATACAACCACTACTCTGATAAGGAGGGGGGTGGAAGATTCTCATTGTGTAAACCTCAAAAAAAGGGAATGCGAGTGATGGGGCTGGAAGGATGACCTGGAAAGTACATTGTGGGGACAGGAGTAAGCAGACTCCACCACCATGTCTGTTCCCAGGTCTCGCGGAATGGGAAGAAATGTAAGCCGCCATGAGAAATAGCAGCAAGGGAAGCCATGTCTAAATCCTGGATCCAGGTTTCAGTGAGGGTCAGGAGGTTAAGAGAGTTAGTAAGGAAGTAATTGTGAACGAAGGGAAGCATGTTGCATACAGGCCATTGTTTCCAGAGGGCGCAATTAAAAGAGGTAGATGAAGTTGTGCAGGTAATGTTCATAAGGTTAGTAGGGTTTCTATGTGACTTGTGGGAGGGGTTGAAGTTGGCAGAGGGCGGACCAGGGTTGGAAGAGATATCACCTGAAAGGAGCAGCAGCAAAAAGAGAAAGAGCACATAGTTTTTGGATGTAGGACATGGTTTATTATGCAAAACTTTGGAATATGATGGTCTGAGGTTCCTTAGTAAACTTCATGGGAGTTTTATGGGAGCTGTACATAGAGTAGGGAAGGAGATGGGGGGTGATGTGAATGAGTGGTGATGGAGGGGGATGGGGTGGTGAAAGTGGGTGGCGAGAGCACATAAGAAAACAAACAATGAAATAAAAGACATGGTAAAGATTGATAGTGAAATGAGTTATAGCCATTGCTTTAGTGGCCCTCTATATGATTACCTTCCATCTATCCCAGTCAATTGCAGTTAATTTTTGGTCTATTTCGAATCTTGACACTTTTATGAGACACTTCCGTGAGACACGTCTGAAGCAGATACATCTGAGCTTTCACATCACGATTTGGTGCCTGTCCGTGGGATCCAAGTTTGAAGGAGGATCCCACGGACAGCCACGGATCCACACGAATCCCTGCAATCGGATGGCAAATAGCCATCCAATCCGATTCTATGCAGAATCCGTGTGGATCCTGTGGTCCCCTGTCTCTCCCTGCTCCTGCCTCCTCCATCTTCTTCCCTCCGCTATTCTATTCTGTTCCCCCGCTCCTCTATCCTGATCTAATCCCTATCCTGTCCCCTGTGTGTTTAAAAAAGAAAAACTCCTACCGAAGGATACATCACCTTGTCACCGCCTCCCAGGATGCAACACCATCGGGGCACATTTTGAAACTGATACAATCGGATGACCGAAAATCGTAATGTGAAAGCAGCCTAAGCTAGTATGATATACTCAAAGAAGCGAATTCAGGTGTGGAGAAGGGGAAGCGTAGTGAACTTCATTGGCCCATTACCAATCAGGGCAAAGACAAATGGTGGCTCGTAGGCAGCTAACACAAAGGATCATAAAACATAAGTATGTAGGGGAGGCAGTGGAATGGAGTGGTACATTCATAATGGAATGGGATATATTTCAGCAGGAAAAATACATCAGAACAGCATCAAAGTTGGATGCAGATGCATACAGTCAAACATACCTGTAGTGAGACACAGAATCAGCATGATGATTAGGTGATGATCAGAGCAGTGCAGATGGATTATGATACATGGCAGATGATATGGCCCAGTTGCGTCATATCATTTCTGGTCTATTTCGAATCTTGACACTTTTATTAGACACTTCTTTGATACATGTCTGAGCAGACGTGTAAGCTTTTATAGAACAGATGCAATCATACTCAACCTATGCACAAGATGGTCTGGTGGCGGGACCGACGGGTAGCATGCAGACACTCTGCATCGTATGTATCAATGTGAATGGTGTTGGGCCCACTGGGACGGGGGTACTCGGTACCGGACTGGTCTGCTGCTGGGGAAGTCACGGGTGGTCCTGGTCCGGTCCGTGTCCCGGGCTCGGCAATAAAAGGGGATATTTACAGGGTTGTCAGTCGTGACGCCACCCACTATATGCGGCCAGTGATGGGGCCGCCGCTGCTGCAGAACCTCCGGGGATGATGGACTAGCAGCTAGATGGGATAGTTCCAGTGGGTAGAACTGTGTTCCCCGCGGCAGTAAGGGTTAAGTCTATTGTGGAATGTTCAGTACACTTACTGTGCAGACGTTGCAGGGATCTCTCCTCTTTGCTGGTGCTGACAGGCTGTGCTGTGGTTCTGCAGGTAGAGGGCTTTCTGTAATCCTGTATGGAGAGAATAGCTTTCATGCAGAGACACAAGGGAGGCAATCTCAGGGTTTTCCGTGTTTACTCTCAGTTCTTCAGACAGTTCACAAGTCAGTTACAGTTCTTACAAAGTTCAGTACAAGTACACGGGTACACTCTCCCTCTCTCCGGGTTCCCTTTACTCTGCAGCCAGGTCTCTCTCTCTCTCTCTGTGACCCCTCACACAGTCTGTTGGTGTCCTTCCTGGGCTGTTAACGGTCTCCGTATCTACGGGTGTGTGTGTGAAACGCCGGACAGTATGGCGGTGACTTGGGCCCCTGTGGGTCCTCCAGTTTGTCTCTGAGCTGCCTGTCCTTTGGGGTAGGGACCCTAACGTGAAGCTGTGGTCCCCCGTCTTGTTGTTTGGGGATTCCGGGTAAACTACGGTCCCCTCTAGAGCCGACACTCTACTCAGTCCAGCCTCCAGCAGTCCTCAAGTGTGAGGCTCTACCAGGCTCTTTCTCTCTGCGTCTCTCGGTATCATAGGAGGGCTACTCCGACTGCAGTCGGTAGCTTCAGCTGTATTCCTAGGGCCCGGGTATCACCGTCCCTCTCTCTCTCCTCACACTCCTGGTGGTATTGGCTTCGGACGTGCTTTCTCTCTCCTCCGGCTCGCACTGGCTCGGTACAGATTCTGCGCTCCTACACCGTACACTCTCAGGACATGTGAGTCTTTCTGTCTGCTCAGCTTCACTCAGCCCTCTGCTGTTCTCTGGCCTGTGCTCCTCAGCTTATGGTCTTTGTCTTGGGCCTACTGAACTCCTTCCTCCTCCCCCTCCCTCACTATTTCTACTGTCAAGTCACCTGACTACATGTGTGCCCAACCCACTGCTCTAAATCCACCACCCCTCAACTGCCTAGAGTATTCCAATCTTAGGGCTGGATGCTGCCATCTACTGCACGTGGGTTGTGTGGGCTATGAGGTTGTTGTTGTGCAACAATTGTCCTACCTGCCTGGCTGCAGTTCCCTTTGTGGCCTCCTGGACGCAGGGGCGCCACAAATGGCGTCCTATGTAGGCAAACCTTATATTGTGAATAGCAAAATCACCTCCCCCATGTACTGGTAGGTTGAGTGTGATTGCATCTGTTTTATGCACCTGCGTATGCCTTATTCAATGGAATCTGACTGTACCCTGCTTTGTTAGATTGTTTTGGCTCTAAAAGGTGAGTTTGTTTTTTTTATACTGTCTTTTTTAGATAGATAGATAGACAGACAGACACTGCTGTTCTGCACATAGGTCTCAGCAACAGGGAAAAATAAGCTGGTAGCATAGATTAATGGATCACATTTACCTGTAAACAGTGCAGTTAGTCTACAGGTATAGTGTTGCTTTAATGAAAATTCCAGTGCATCCAGTGTACATGAAAGGGTGTCAAGTCCATAATACAGAAACTTGTAATCCCTGAGTCCACCATCTGCAGGGCAGCGAAGGCAGGAAAGCGGCAGAGATTAAGGCGCTTCACTTGTTTGTGGAGTTTATAGTGATAATGACATTTATGGCTGCTTCCAGTAAATCCAGCAGCTGGCGGGGATTTATGATCGCTGCTATAAAATTTATTAGAGGATTCTGTAGAAGGACTCATGATTCTTCCTGACAATAACTAAGTATGGAGGCCAGGACACCCTTATCTTCTCAAAAGTGCCATCCAAAAATGGAGACAATGACCTGGGGAAGAGACAAGGAGAGCGGTTACCACAGCAATCATTCAGATACCAGCTTCCATTTTTCAGGAGGTGCGATATAACAATATACACTTCGAGGGGTCCTGTCACCACGTCAATGCTGGACACTTTTCGCTCTTAGTTTCTTCCTGATGTTCCACTGAGTTTTCTGGGCTTTGCAATGTGAAATATAGTTCCAAAAATATGAAATTTTTAATGTAATGCTAATTTTAGTGGTGTTTAATAAGGGGTGCTCACAACATAATTATGCAGAGCAGCCCAGAGACATGCCCCAGAGAATCCTGTGAGCCACGCCCCCTTTAAAGACCAAAAAAATTGGCACCAAATGAAAAGGACCATATCTCTTGATCCATATGACAGACTTAAAGATAAAACAGAATACTCAGGAGAGGAATAAAATAGGAGCAAATAATGGCTATTTTTGGACTGGTGTAGATCCATTTTAAGGATTTGTTTTATCTTCAGGTGGGGATTGCTCCCTTCCTCCTAGGTTCTTGCTGGCTTGGAAGGTGGGGTAGGGGCTGTGCACTCCTTTAATTTAAATAGATTGTCCACAACTTGGACAAGCCTTAATCATTCCCCATGTTTGTCCCCCATAAAAATAAAAAAGCCTATACTCACCTCCATGTCCAGTTCAATTCTAGCGATGTCTCGAAGTCAATGTCACATTATTTATGATACATGAGCCTTGCAACCAATCAGTGCCAGTTTAATTCTCCCCACCTTCAGACACAGGAGCACTGCAGCTGCCCACTCATTTTCTGTTGAGTGCTCCTTTGTCTGAAGGTGGGAGAAGTAAGCCAGAGCTGATTGGTTTACAAGCATTTTGCAATTTTGACCATTTAACAACATGAGATAACCTCTTTATAGTGGTTGTCCTCAACTAAGACAGCCCCTTCTGATTTCACGTGTTTCCCCAGGTAAAAAAACAACTCATACTCACCTCCGATGCTGGCGCTGTTACAGCGGTGCTTATACTCACTTTCCTCGCAACTCGCTCATGTGATGTTGTGATGTCACATGACCCTCGCATCCAATCACTGCTGGTATCTGTCTCCTTGCCTTTAGACACCATCCATGGCTGGTCTGTGCTTACAGGACCTGTGATAATGTCACATGGAGGGGAGGAGTTGGGTCACATGATCAGCTCCTCAGTGAATGCTGGACTCTGCTGTGCTGGTTGTCATGGTGCTTGGTGAGGTAAAGTTTATCTGTGGGGTCAGGAGGGATTTACAGTGTGGATGTAGTAGAGCCGATTCTGTACAAGGTGTATGGAGCAGAGCCACGTTTGTACCAGGTGTACAGAGCAAAGCCCAGTGTGTACCAGGTGTATGGAGCAGAGCCACGTTTGTACCAGGTGTACAGAGCAGAGCCCAGTGTGTACGAGGTGTATGGAGCAGAGCCATGTGTGTACGGGGTGTACGGAGCGGAGACGAGTGTGTACAAGGTATACAAAGTGGAGCGAACCATGTGTGTACCAGGTGTATGGAGCAGAGCCACGTTTGTACCAGGTGTACAGAGCAGAGCCCAGTGTGTACCAGGTGTATGGAGCAGAGCTATGTGTGTACTAGGTGTACGGAGCGGAGTCGAGTGTGTACGAGTTATACAAAGTGGAGCGAACCATGTGTGTACGAGGTGTACGGAGCGGAGCTGAGTGTGTACGAGGTATATGGAGCGGAGCAAACCATGTGTGTATGGGGTGTACGGAGTGGAGCCGAGTGTGTACGAGGTGTACAGAGCGGAGCGAACCATGTGTGTACGGAGTGGAGCCGAGTGTGTAAGAGGTGTACAGAGCAGAGCCGAGTGTGTACAAGTTGTATGGAGCTGAGCTGAGTGTGTATGAGGTGTACAGAGCGGAGCTGAGTGTGTACGAGGTGTATGGAGCAAAGCCACGTTTGTACCAGGTGTACAGAGCAGAGCCCAGTGTGTACGAGGTGTATGGAGCAGAGCCATGTGTGTACGGAGCGGAGACGAGTGTGTACAAGGTGTATGGAGCAGAATGAACGATGTGTGTATGGGTGTACAGAGCGGAGCCGAGTGTGTACGAGGTGTATGGAGCAGAGCCACGTTTGTACCAGGTGTACAGAGCAGAGCCCAGTGTGTACGAGGTGTATGGAGCAGAGCCATGTGTGTACGGGTGTACGGAGCGGAGACGAGTGTGTACAAGGTGTATGGAGCAGAGCGAACGATGTGTGTATGGGGTGTACAGAGCGGAGCCGAGTGTGTACGAGGTATACAAAGTGGAGCGAACCATGTGTGTACGAGGTGTACGGAGCGGAGCCCAGTGTGTACGAGGTGTATGGAGCAGAGCCATGTGTGTACGGAGCGGAGACGAGTGTGTACAAGGTGTATGGAGCTGAGCTGAGTGTGTTCGAGGTGTACAGAGCGGAGCTGAGTGTGTACGAGGTGTATGGAGCAGAGCCACGTTTGTACCAGGTGTACAGAGCAGAGCCCAGTGTGTACGAGGTGTATGGAGCAGAGCCATGTGTGTACGGGGTGTATGGAGCGGAGACGAGTGTGTACAAGGTGTATGGAGCAGAGCGAACGATGTGTGTATGGGGTGTACAGAGCGGAGCCGAGTGTGTACGAGGTATACAAAGTGGAGCGAACCATGTGTGTACGAGGTGTACGGAGCGGAGCTGAGTGTGTACGAGGTATATGGAGCGGAGCAAACCATGTGTGTATGGGGTGTACGGAGTGGAGCCAAGTGTGTACGAGGTGTACAGAGCGGAGCGAACCATGTGTGTACGGAGTGTACGGAGTGGAGCCGAGTGTGTAAGAGGTGTACGGAGCAGAGCCGAGGGTGAACAAGGTGTATGGAGCTGAGCTGAGTGTGTACGAGGTGTACAGAGTGGTGCCGTGTGTGTACGAGGTATATGGAGCAGAGCCGCGTGTGTACGGGGTGTACAGAGCGGAGTCGTGTATGTACAAGGTGTACGGAGCGGAGCCGTGTGTTCGGGTGTACAGAGCGGAGCCGCGTGTGTACGAGAAAAAATAGTTTTAAACTAGGGATGAGCAAGTACTAAAATATTGAGACTCTCTAGAGTCGTAACGAGTAGGTCCCGATACTCAGTACTCGTTACGAGTATAGCGAGTCCTATTTAAGTCAATGGGGAAGTGAGAATTGCGATTAATTCCTCTGTTGCTGGACCCCATAAAGAGATAAAGAGGTCTGGCTGCAGAGGAAAAACCTGCAATTCCCTAATTCATTGTTTAGAAGCTGGCAGTAAAAAGTCGGTAGCTGTAAATTGAAACCGGATTCTCCCGGATTGCCCCGGTCCGATGCAATCCGGTACCATAGAGTCCCTTGTTACGGGGCGCCGGATTGCCCCGGACCGGGGCAATCCAGATTGATCTGGTTATAAATATCGGACAAAACCAGTCTGGGACAATCCGGCGCACCGTAACATGGGACTGGGCAATCCGGGACAATCCGGTTTTAATTTACAGTTTACGGCTTTTTACATTGGACTCGTTACTGTGCGAGTAATCGCTAGGAAACTCGCAGAGTAACGAGTAGCCTGAGTACCCTACTATTCGGCGAGTACCGAATAGTAGCGAGTAGACTCGCTCATCCCTATTTTAAACCTTTATTTTTATCAATTAACAAGATGCAAAGTGTTGTTCCAAACATCTTGTTCTATTAATGCTATAGTTTTTATTTACTTATATTGGCTGTATGTTTGGGGCTGTTGTACTGCTGCCAAAGAAATTTAGAGCCAACCAGATGTGTCCCTGATGGTATTGCATGATGGATAAGTATCTGCCTGTAATTCTTAGCACTGAGGATGTCAAGAAATGGGTCACAGTGAAGGTACCGTCACACGCCGCCATATGGCTTCCATATCGCTGGCGATTTGATGTGAGCGCGCACGTTTCGGGCACTTTTTTCTGATCGCTGTGGAGCTGTCATATGTAGCTATCTAGCGTGCGATCTTTGACGATCCTGCGTTCCGGAAATCGCCTGCAGAAGTCCGGAAGCGATGTTCCCTTCACACATCGCCGCGTCACACACCACAAACGTAGCAGCGATGTGCACATACTGTTTTGATAGGGGTATGCTAGAGTGTGTTTCACCACGCCCCTATCACTGTGATTGGTGGACGGAACTGCGTTCCCATTGGTCAGCCTTGTATGAACGCATGGGTCATCAAATAAGGCGTCTCAGACTCGGCCGGCAGATGCGGCGTGAAAAAAACAACATCCAAGCACGCCTACGAGATTTATTTCAGGATCGCTGTGTACGTCGCTATCACCCTGTCACACTGCACAATGCGCTGAAATCGCCTGGTGGATATCGCCTGATTTCACTGCAGAGCAGGGCAATCAGGCCACGCTCCAACAGCGATTTCTCGCCATAGAACCGCCCAGTCATACGCCACTATGCACATCCGATGTAGTTTCCACATCACCGAATTCGGGAATGGCCAGCAATCTCGCCAGCGATATGGCGGCGTGTGATGGTACCTTGAGGAATGGTTGCCTAAGGAAAAGCAGAGCAGCTGTTGAAAGACACATCATCCTTAGTTCCCTTCAAATCAGATGTCCAGCAGTAGCATCAGCTCAGAGCTAACAGCACGGCTCTACTCCATACACCACGTAAACACACGGCTCCGCTCTGTACACCTCGTACATGTAGCACCCCGCTAGTCAGCGCGCTACAAAAGGGTACTGCACCCCTAACAGAAGGTGCAGTATGCTTTGTTCTGGTAAGGAGTAGTAGAAGCCTGAAGCTCCAGCAGCACACACACACACCTAGTGATAGGGGACCAATCAGACGCCCGTTACTAGGGTAACTGGTCCCGGTGGGTGGAGAAGCTAGATTATATAGTGACTGGGGAGAGAGGAAAAGAGCAGTGAAGAAAGCAGGAAGCAGAAGTGCAGTACAGAGCTGTGAAGTAAGGAGAAGCTGTAGAGAAACAGTAAGAACAGAGAACAGCAAAGGAGAAGCTCCGAGGGAGGGCACCTCAACCTGGTGACCCAGAAGAGAAAGGGGCAGATAGAGGGTAACCAAATTCCCTGGCCCAGTCCGAAGTGGGGTACCGGCTCCGAAGTGGATCTGAGATCCATCCCTGAACCGCAAATTACTGGCGTGGTCGATAGCTTTTTAGGAGCACGATCCAACCGCCCTACAACAAGCACGGTCTCCACCAGAAGCACTAAACTGGTTGGGTTTATCTTTGGATAGACAAAGGGTTCCCATATCACCCGACGGGCCTGGTTCAAGAAGTGGGATTGTGCAGGGCACCACAGAAAAGGACAGAGAAAGTGATAGAGAAGGAACACCAGTGGAGCTTCGGAGGGACACTGCTCACTACCAGAATCACCCGGTCCACTACCTTAGCTGAAAGAACTGCATTACCCTGTAAACCTGAAGATTACTGGAGTAAAGTACCTGTTCAGAGTGAGCAACGTATCTGTGCTTCTTCTGAAGAACTGTGATTTACCTGCCTTGCTCCACAGTGACTACGCTGCCCTATTCCATAATTGCTACTTCCAACACCCCAGGGACTCAGCCCTACCTGTAGAGGGCTACGATATCTTGCTGCCGTTCATCACCCCGGAGGTTCCAGCAGTGCCGATGTCATCACTGGACCTACAGGTGACGTCACGAACAACTTCATTTATTATTTTATTTTTCCCCTTTTCATTGTCTGCTCAAGGGCATGGACTCGAGCACTGACCACCCGTGACATCCCCGTGCCAGTATGCCCGAGATCAGAGTACCCCGACCCTTGTGGCCCCAGACAACTTTGGCGTCTGCGAACAGGATCGACTCCACCTGTGAACTACTGGTATTGTGCGCCTTATAGACTTTACCACTCGGCCTAAAAGAACTTTTTCTGCCATTTTCTACTGGGCCCAAAATGGCGGGTCCAGCAATGTAAAGGACAATGTGTTGGCCCAGGGCGTTCCTCGGCCCCTTACCATGGGAGGGCCATACCAGAGGCGCAAAACTGTTTGCCCGCCCCGATTGCCATCAAACAACCAAGGGGGCGGGCCAAAACTAAACTATCCCTGCTGGAAACTAAAAATGGCGGCAGGGACGGAGCAACACAACGGAGGTCCAGCAGCCAGGAGCTAAAACCGGGAGCAAGAGACCGTCCACGGTTGAGCACCCGGTAACCAGTGAGTACCCGTGAGGGCTAGGAGATCTTGCTGATGCACATCACCGGAGGTTCCAGCAGCGCCAATGCCATCACTGGACCTACAGGTGGCGTCAAGAACAACTTTATTTATTATTTTATTTTTCCCCTTTTCATTGTCTGCTCAAGGGCACAGACTCGGGCACTGACCACCCGTGACATCCCCGTGCCAGTACGCCCGAGATTCGAATACCCTGACCCTTGTGGCCCCAGACATACACACACGGCTCCGCTACCTACACCTCGCACACACACGGCTCCACTCTGTACACCTTGTACACACTCGGCTCTGCTCTGTACACCTCGCACACACACGGCTCCGTACACCTCGTACACTCTCGGCTCCGCTCTGTAAACCCGTACACTTGGCTTCGCTCCATCTGTAATCCCGTACACTTGCTCTGCTTGTAGAATCCCGTACACTTGGCTCTGCTCTTGTAAATCCCGTACACTCTGGCTCCGCTCTGTAATACCCCGCACACTTCAGCTCCCTCATCCACACTGTAAATCGCTCCTGACCCCACACATAAACTTCACTTCATGCATCCAGCACCATGACAACCAGCACAGCAGAGTCCTGCATACACTGAGGAGCTGATCATGTGATCCCTGACTCCTCCCCTCAATGTGACAACATCACAGATCCTGTAAAAGTAGTGCACAGAGCAGTCCGTGTCCCCCCTGTCCCCCCAGCACCCGCCTGTGCCTTGTCTTGTGATTAGTCCCTTTTGTTGTACCTGGCTGGGTCCTGTGCTCCTGGTTGCTTGTCAGTTCTTCTCAGCCAGAGGCAGACAGATCTCCAGTGTGGAGGCAGAGCCTGCTGTGTCCCATCTGCTGCTGCTGATAGCTGAACATGGCATCATCCTTGTGGAGAGAACTTCAAAGAGGCCCGTGCTAGCCAGGATTGGATGAGTGAGCTACTCCCCCTCCACACAGCGCAGGAGAGAGGTCACATGACTCACTCTCTGCACTGTGATTGGGGCTCCTTCCTCCCTCCTGAGCTGCTGATGGGGTGTGGCCGGCAGCATGTCGGCTGCTTCTCAGTGCACTGCGTGAATGGGACATTTCACCTCCCCTGACCTGGGACAGCAGGACACAGCCTCCAAATTGGGACAATCCTGCTGAATCTGGGACGGTTGGGAGGTATGCTATAGGAGCAGGAGCGGTATCTGTGGGGGGCCGCGCTACCACCGGGCACCCCCGCCGATGCCGCCCCTTGTCTACCAGCAGGGGTCGCCTCCTGAGGCAGACACTTCATGTCGCCTTATATATGCTGCGCCCCTGCATTATGATGAGGAATACAGAAAGATCTATCATGTAATACCATCAGGGAAGCATCTGATTGACTTCATTTATTCCGCAACAGGAGAGCGACCCCCAACATACAGCCAATGTCATAAAGATCTATCTCCAGCGTAAAGGAGTCCTGGAAGTGATAATATGGCCCCATAGAGCCCTGATCTAAACATCATCCAGTCTGTCTGGGTTACATGAAGAGATAGACGGATTTGCACAAGTTTACATAGATGTTTGGAATAATCCTGCTGAGCTCCTTCAAAAATTGTGTACAAGTGTACCGAGAAGAACCGATGCTTTGATGTTGTCATGAAAGATTTGATCCCTTTTTTCCCTTTGCATTTTGTTAATTGATAAAATGAAATTAATAATACTGTTTTTTTTTTAAAGCATTTTTGCTTTGCAGCATTTTGCATTCTTTCAACCACTGCCTAAAGATTTTGCACAATATACAGTATACACACACACAATTAACAATATACAACAGCACACATATATGGATTCCACCATTGTCAGGAACTGTGTACACGTTTTTGCACACAGTGAGTGAGTCCTTGTGCCACTGCCACTGATAGGACCCTATGCTAAAGACCAGGCTTATAACTACAAAGGTGCAGGGGTTGCAATCACACCTAGGCACTGGAGCCTAGGGGGCCTCAAAAGTCCCTTTGGCCTATAGAAAAAGACTATAAAAACATTTGCAATAATTGAGGGGCCCCGTTGGAGCTTTTGCATTGAGGCCCACGAGCTTTAAGTTATGCCACTGCTAAAGACTCATATGGCTCAAAGGCCTCATATTGTTGCATACAGAAACGGGAAATGTCCGCCGCATGGCACAATGTGGCGCCCCTATGGCTAGGCGCCACAGGGAGGTATTACACTTTGCAAATGTATGTGGTATCTCTGTAGTTGTGGGTTTGGGTTTAACCTATGGAGTCTAGGTCAGCGCTCAACACTAGGCCACCTTAGCATAGAAGGACTGATTATTCAGTAGGTCCAAAAGGGGGTGGAGCCTAGGTTAGAGCGGGAGACTTAAGTGACAGTTAGTAAGTCAGGATCTCAGTCAGTGTTAGCATCAGGTACAGTGCTGGGAAGGCAGGCAGGGAGGTCTGTAACCCAAAGAGGGATCACCCATCTCCAGGAGGGTGTCCCAGGACAGAAGGAGACAGACCAGCATTCGGTTGGAGCCGGCTGGTTTAGTCTGGGAACACTGGCAACACGGGAGCTGAGGCGGTCAGCGTTTATCCCTGACTGCAAACCGACGAGCCGCGGGCCCTAATCACCGGGTAGTCGTAGGCGCCACAAGAAGGTACCTCACCCCTCAGGCCCAAAATTGGTGCAAGATTACAGGAGTATCGGTCCGGATTCCGGTGGGGGGAGGTTTTGCTTGGTTTACTCCCGTCCGTACCGGTAAAGGGAAACCCATGCTCCACCGTAGGAGACCAGGGGACTGGCGGGAGAGCTCTGCAAGGGTGGTTAAATAGAGAGAAGGACAGAATTAGACCCCGAAAGACTATCAGAAAGGAACATCTGGAGACTCCATGGGGGTACCCTGAACCGACAACTACTACCCGTTAAACCAGACTGTACCGTGTTTCTCAATAACATCTGCCGGTACCAGTAAAGTGGAGTTGAAGTTGAATCGGTCCTGTCTTTCTTCCCGCTGGTGCCCGGAGGGCCTCAGCATCATCATCATCTCACCGGAGGGTTAAGAACAACTACTCCCCTCATCCCCTCATCCTCCATCACGCTGCCCTGAGGTAAAAACTCACCTCAGCGGCCGGCCTGCAGCGCGGTATCCAATTATCAGGATCCACAGGTGGCGTCACGTACTCTTTATCCCTGTAAATATTCCCCCCATCTAACAAATGTGTCCGAGTACCCCTTTCCTGTGCTCATCAACTACACAGAGGGACAGTGAGAAGGAATAAGGAAGGCCCTAACTGTAGGGAGCAGGAGAGGAGACACCTTCTGAGTCTGTCCCATCCTGCCCTAACAGCTCTAAGAAGGTCCTTCCCCCTTGCTGCCATCACGTGCCTTGACCCAGGCTGTCACTTAATATAATCCTGACTAGTGCACTGGCTGGTGAGGACACTAGCCTACCACTGCAGATTTACAACACAAGAAAGGTGACAAAAGAAAGGGGAAATGATAATAAGGATACAAAGGGTACTTCACATCAGCTGCCAAACTCCGAGGTGGAAAAAGGGCAAAACCAGGAAGAACTGTAGCAGCTGAACATGAGGTCAGGCAGAGAATGAACTCTATCAACAATGTCAGTTGATGGGTCATCAGACTAATTAAAGGTTATTGGGAGTGGTCATCAAACCGAATCACCTGATCAAGACAGCAGCAGTTTACCAGTAAGGGAAAACTGACATTAACCCTTGTCGGTACAAAAGAAATAAACGATATAACATAACATAGATTCCTGAGCAATAAACTCGAGACAGTAGTCAACTGTCCACAGAGCTCAAAGATGGAGAATCGGTCAGCAGGGAGAAGGCCCCTTAGCGGGTCTTTCCCTTGCCTGTCCTGCCGCTGACTCGTGACGTAAACTGGAGAAGTATAGGATGCAGCTATACATTGCTGTATTTAAAAAGGTTTCAATGCAATTCTTGGTGGTCGTCTCAAAGACGTTTAGGTGTATATTCTTCTCTGCTCAGATGAGAGCAATGATAGAAGGGAGATGTTTTGTAGCCGGTGGATAATCGGCCATTGATGAAGTCGGAGCCAATAACCTGGACACGTGTCCCAACTGGTGAACTGCGAAAAAGAAAAGGGGATTTGTTTGGGTGGCCGCTGGCATTGCTCCATGTCTGTGGCCAGCTCTGTTCAGCAGGGTAGAATGTTACTCAAGCCATTGGTCAATTGTGAATATATTATGGCCAATAACAATGCGCTGACAATGGGCGATTGTTCACTCCATGTGGGATCAAGAATGACAGGAATTAGGATTGTGAGAGAGGAATGAGGCAAATAAGGAATAGGCTGGCTGAGTAATAAACAGGATCTGTCTCTCCCTACAGAACGTAGAGGATTACGACCAGGCGTCGAGTGCAGAGGAGCAGAGCGAATCCGAAGAAACACACCACACTCCACCTGCGGAGCTGCACCCAGTCATGAGCTTCTTCAGGACCCTGGTAAGGATTGTGGGCTCTTCTTCTGAAGACGAGCTATGGCAGACGGCCAGTGTATGGGGCTGTTCTGGGAACGATAACTCGTCCTAAAGGCTTGCAGTCTAAAGGGGATGTATTCACCAGGCTGGAGGTGTTTAGTACGATTATTTCAACCAGAAGTTGTGAAGTAAGAATAGAGATGTAGCAGAGAGAAGCTGGGTAAATGGAGCAGAGCTGAGTTTGTCATTTGGTATTTTTAATGGATGACACAGTATTTTATTTGAGAGGATAACATCTGCTATGTATCTGTACTGAGTTATCACTGTGTTATCTCTGCTGTTACATAGGACTGCAGGTGACATCTACTACATTATCTGTACTCATAGTTATCACTGTGTTATCTCTGCTGTTGCATAGGACTGCAGGTGACATCTACTACATTATCTATACTCATAGTTATCACTGTGTTATCTATGGTGTTACATAGGACTGCAGGTGACATCTACGACATTATCTGTACTCAGAGTTATCACTGTGTTATGTATGGTGTTACATAGGACTGCAGGTGACATCTGCTACATTATCTGTACTCATAGTTATCGCTGTTATCTGTGGTGTTACATAGGACTGCACGTGACATCTACTACATTATCTGTACTCATAGTTATTGCTTTGTTATCTGTGGTGTTACATAGGACTGCAGGTGACAGCTACTACATTATCTGTACTCAGAGGGATATCAGTGTTATCTATGGATTTACATAGGACTGCAGGTGACATCTACATTATCTGCACTCATAGTTATTGCTGTGTTATCTATGGTGTTACATAGGACTGCAGGTGACTTCTACTACATTATCTGTACTAATAGTTATCGCTGTGTTATCCGTGGTGTTACATAGGACTGCTGGTGAAATCTACTACATTATCTGTACTCAGAGGGATATCAGTGTTATCTATGAATTTACATAGGACTTCAGGTGGCATCTACTACATTATCTGTACTCAGTGAGTTATCACTGTGTTATCAGTGGTGTTACATAGGTCTGTTGGTGAAATCTACTACATTATCTGTACTCAAAGGGATATCAGTGTTATCGATGGATTTACATAGGACTGCAGGTGGCATCTACTACTGTATCTGTACTCATAGTTATCACTGTGTTATCTCTGCTGTTACATAGGACTGCAGGTGACATCTACGACATTATCTGTACTCAGTTATCACTGTGTTATGTATGGTGTTACATAGGACTGCAGGTGACATCTGCTACATTATCTGTACTCAGAGTTATCACTGTGTTATGTATGGTGTTACATAGGACTGCAGGTGACATCTATGACATTATCTGTACTCATAGTTATCACTGTGTTATCTCTGCTGTTACATAGGACTGCACTTGACATCTACGATATTATCTGCACTCATAGTTATCGCTGTTATCTTTGGTGTTACATAGAACTGCAGGTGACATCTACAACATTATCTGTACTCATAGTTATCACTGTTATCTGTGGTGTTACATAGGACTGCACGTGACATCTATTACATTATCTGTACTCATAGTTATTGCTTTGTTATCTGTGGTGTTACATAGGACTGCAGGTGACAGCTACTACATTATCTGTACTCCTAGTTATCGCTGTGTTATCAGTGGTGTTACATAGGACTGCAGGTGACATCTACTACATTATCTGTACTCAGAGGGATATCAGTGCTATCTATGGATTTACATAGGACTGCAGGTGACATCTACTACATTATCTGCACTCATAGTTATTGCTGTGTTATCTATGGTGTTACATAGGGCTGTAGGTTACATGTACTATATTATCCATATTCAGAGTTATCGCTGTGTTGTCTGTGGTGTTACATAGGACTGTAGGTAACATCTACTACATTATCAGCACTCATAGTTATTGCTGTGTTATCTGTGGTGTTACATAGGACTGCAGGTGACATCTACTACATTATCTGTACTCATAGTTATTGCTGTGTTATCTCTGGTGTTACATAGGACTGCAGGTGACATCTACTACATTATCTGTACTCATAGTTATCACTGTGTTATCAGTGGTGTTACATAGGACTGTAGGTGACATCTACTACATTATCCGTATTCAGAGTTATCGCTGTGTTGTCTGTGGTGTTACATAGGACTGCAGGTGACATCTACTACATTATCTGTACTCATAGTTATCGCTGTGTTATCTATGGAGTTACATAGGACTGAAGGTAACATCTAGCACATTATTTGTACTCAAAGAGATATCACTTTTATCTATGGAGTTACATAGGACTGCAGGTGACATCTACTACATTATCTGCACTCATAGTTATTGCTGTGTTATCTGTGGTGTTACATAGGACTGTAGGTGACATCTACTACATTATCCGTATTCAGAGTTATCGCTGTGTTGTCTGTGGTGTTACATAGGACTGCAGGTGACATCTACTACATTATCTGTACTCATAGTTATCGCTGTGTTATCTATGGAGTTACATAGGACTGCAGGTAACATCTAGTACATTATTTGTACTCAAAGAGATATCACTTTTATCTATGGAGTTACATAGGACTGCAGGTGACATCTACTACATTATCTGCACTGATAGTTATTGCTGTGTTATCTGTGGTGTTACATAGGATTGCAGGTGACATCTACTACATTATCTGTACTCATAGTCATTACTGTGTTATCTATGGTGTTACATAGGACTGCAGGTGACATGTACTATATTATCTGTACTCATAGCTATCACTGTGTTATCTATGGTGTTATATAGGACTGCAGGTGACATCTACTATATTATCTGTACTTAGAGATCACTGTATTATCTGTGGTGTTACATAGGACTGCAGGTGACATCTACTACATTATCTCTACTCAGAGTTATCACTGTGTTATCTATGGTGTTACATAGGACTGCAGGTGACATCTACTATATTATCTGTATTCAGAGAGATATCACTGTTATCTGTGGTGTTACATAGGACTGCAGGTGACATCTACTACATTATCTGTATTCAGAGAGGTATCACTGTGTTATCTATGGTGTTACATAGGACTGCAGGTGACATCTACTACATTATCTGTACTCAGAGAGATATCACTGTTATCTGTTGTGTTACATAGGACTGCAGGTGTCATCTGCTACATTATCTGTACTCATATTTATCACTGTGTTATCTATGGTGTTACATAGGACTGTAGGTGACGTCTACTACATTATCTGTACTCAGAGATATCACTGTGTTATCTGCGGTGTTACATAGGACTGCAAGCAGGACCGAACATATCATTGGTTCAACCTGTGCAGCCGTCCCAAGAGGTAAGGGTCCCTCTTCCACCTCTAAAGCAATTGGAATTGTGCATTAAGATGAATAGGACGGTAAAGGGCTCATATATCGTTTTTGCACAGGGTCTTTTACAGTTTGTGTACCCTCTGACTTCAAGTAACATCTACATTATCTGTACTCAGTCATCACTGTGCTATCTGTGGTGTTACATAGGACTGCAGGTAACATCTGCTACATTATCTGTACTTATGGAGTTATTGTGTCATCCGTAGTGTTACATAGGACTGCTGATTACTGATCTTTACTCAGGGAGATATCACTGTGTTATCTGTGGGGTTACATAGGACCGCTGATTACTGATCTTTACTCCGGAAGATATCAGTGTGTTATCTGAGGTGTTAGATAGGACTACTGATAACAACTACTACATTATATGTACTTATAGAGATATTACTGTGCGATATGTTGTCTTACATAGGAATGCAGATAACATCTACTGATCTATTACAGTTTCAGTACTATTATTACTATGTTATCGATTGTGTTATATTGAAATGTAAGTATTATCTATTACATTAGCTGTACTCAAGAGAGTTATCTGTGGGGTTACATAGGACTGCAAGTACCAACTACTAGAATGTATGCATTATGAATATCAGAATTAATAAGGAGTTGAGACAGTGAAAGTTGAGCCGAATGTCTATCTGTGTTATTATAAAGAGGAAAATACTGTTGATCATGTGTTACTGTGAATAAGTCAGTAACTCTGTGCTCGCTCTGGACAGCCACATGACACCCACACACTGCTTCATAAACCGTAGTAATTCAGAGTACGCAGGCATATTCTGTCGGACATTGGAGGTCCCGCCTACTGCCACTAACTCCGCCTACTCACACTAACTCCACCTACTCCCAGCAACCACCTACTCACACTAACTCCGCCTACTCACACTAACTCCGCCTTCTCACACTAACTCACTACTCACATTAACTCTTCCTACTCCCAGCAACCACCTACTCACACTAACTCCGCCTTCTCACACTAACTCCGCCTACTCACACTAACTCCGCCTACTCCCAGCAACCACCTACTCACACTAACTCCACCTACTCACACTAACTCCTTTTACTCCTTCTAACTCCGCCTGCTCCCTCTAACTCCGCTTACTGCCACTAACTCCACCTACTCCCAGTAACCACCTACTAACACTAACTACGCCTACTCCCTATAACTCCGCCTACTGTTCTCATTACTTTTTAAAAGTGACCAAAAAGGAGTAAATGGTTAGAAAAAAATCCCCAGCGATGAAGTCTCCTTAGTTAAAACATCAATTTATTAAAGAATCATCAAAAATATGCAATTCCATTCCATTCTAATAGGCAAAAACCAACGCTTTTCGGCCTTACACCTTAGTCATGGTATGGAGTATAAGGAGTAAACCAGCCAAAAGTAGCACTTTTTTGTGCAGCTTTGTGTCAAAATGTGCATCCTTTCTATGCCATAAAAATGATAAATTCTCCTTATTATACATAAATTTTGTCTATTTTATAAAGGAATTCCTGTAATTATCAGACTCCTGAAATGTCGTCCCCCAGGCACAGCTGGTACCGGCTGCAAGCGCTTCCATGTGTCTTATCAGCGCGCACTGTCACCGCCTGCACAATGTGCTCTTTGTGGCTCCGTGTTTTGGTGATTGTGACTCTTGTGTCCTGGTGCCCGGAGTTTCCATTGTATGTTTCTTAATAGTTTGTATAATAAACAAGAACAGGGTTACAATAAAGTTTATCATTTCAGATTTAACCCCTTAGGGCAGTAGGCCTAGCCATCAACCACCCAAATATATTGGAGGACATTGACACAAACACTGAATAACTAAAAGGGCACAAAGTCCCACAATCAGACGGCCCTTTATCAACAGGTCCTAAGACTTGATGTTTATTGGTATATTATAAAACCTATAACTTATTCTTCATTAAGGGTCAAATTAAAATATCACATAATGAAGACTGTGGAATGTCGCTATCTATAGGAATACCTACATATGTATTATAGCACACAATGCTCTGGAACACTGACTGTATATTTGTGACTGCACAGCACACTGTTCCGACACTGAAAAGTAACACGGTGCTACATGTTATCCCTGACATGTTTCACCTGTTCTACATCATCAGGGGCTTAGGACAAAATATACTGTATACGATATATATCCTAGTTCACATCATTCAACTGCTGATCGCACTTACAAATATACAGCATTGATCTGGTAAGGTACAATATATTGATGACGTATTAGGATGCCTACACATTACACATATAGGAGCTTTTATGACCTCAAATTCCATATCCAAACACATTAATATTGAGTTTGCCCCACTGCAGGTACAACAGCTTCCAGACACTCAGATTCTGGGTTACGGACTAGAAGGCCGGGCTCGCTATCTCCTTCTAGTTCATCCCCAAGGTGTTAGTTGAGGTTCAGGTCAGAACATTGTGTGGTCCAGTCAACTTCTTCCTCTTCCCCTTTAAACTCCTCTAAAAATGTTCTTATGGACCTTGCTTTTTGCACTGGTGCACAGAGAAGAACTTTCCTCCAAGTGTTCCCACAACAAAATATACTAAAATTGGCCAAAGTGATTTAGGACGCTGAAACATCTTCTCTGGAAATAAGAGGCTCCCATCTTATCATCCCTCTTTCACCAATCTTTATAGCTGGCACAATGCAGACAGGCAGATGTTCTCTTGGCATTCACCAAACCAAGACAGGTCCATCAGATGTGAGATAGAAAAGTTGATCCATCACTCCACGATTTTCTCTACTCCAAAGTCCATGGTGGTGGCTTTACAACACTCCATCTGATGCTTCGTATTGTGCTTAGTGATATAAGGCTGCAGGCAGCTGCTCCACCAAGGAAGTCCATGTTACAAAGCTCAGGATTTTGTGCTAATGTTTGGAGGAGGTTCGGACTCTACAATTATGGTGTCATCAGAGTGTGGGTGACTTTTTTGTCCTCTACCCTTCAGCACTTGGCCCCACACTCTATAACGTTACATAGTCTGCACTTCGTGGCTGAGTTGCTGTGGCTCCTTCCTCTTCTCAATAATAAAATTCACTGATGATGTGAATGTTGTCATGAATGAACTCATTACACCAGTGGCATCTATTACAGGACTGCGTTGGTATTGGGGAGTTCCTTACCACCAGCCATTCTGTCAGATAGTAAAGACAGATGGCATGGTGGGGGGTCGGATGTTATACATATAGGGTAATTGGAGCTAAATTCAGTGATTAAGGGTGCCTTCACATTTGCGTATGGGAAAGCAGCGTATGCTGCGTTCCCATACGCAGTCAAACGCATGCGCACTGCGGTTCCTATGTTTAACATAGGAACGCATAGTGCCTGCGTTTGCTGCGTTCGGGTGCGGATGCGGACGATATCTGCTCCTTCCGGTGTCCAGCATCCGCGCCCGGGACGCAGCATGTTGCATTTTTTGTGCGCTCGGGGAGCTTGGAAGATCAGCAAGCGTCCCCAAGCGCACAAAAAATGCATTGGCTTCAATGGGTCCGCAGTGTTCAGCGCTTGACAGCGCTGGAGAACGCTGCGGACCCATTGAAAAATCTCCCGGTGGCCGCCGGTGATGTCACAGGAGCTCACCGACGGCCACCGGGAGATCAGCTGAGCCACTGCTGTCCTCCTCCTCCCCGCCGCCGGTAAGCACCGGGACCTGTCGGCGGGGAGTACAGCTGATGTGACAGCTGTTTGAATCTTCCCGCGCCGACATCTCCTCTCGGTGTCGGCGCGGGAAGATTCAAACAGCTGTCAGATCAGCTGTTCTCCCCGCCGACAGGTCCCGGTGCTTACCGGCGGCCGGGAGGAGGAGATCTCCAGGGCTGAACTCCTCCTCCGGCCCGCCCCCGGACACCGCCGATTGGCTGCCGGGCTCCATAGTGATGTGTCCGCAGGCGGACATTCTCCGCTGCGGACACATCATTTCAACACTGCTTTTGACAGCGTTTGTGTCTGCATGCCATCAGCATGCAGACACAAACGCCAGTGTGAAGCCACCCTAAGACGTGTGTCCCTCTACTTTTCTCTATGCACCCATGTTTTACATATTTCTCCTATTGCTGTAGTCAACATTATGGAACAATGCCTTCTTGACTTATAGCCCACACTGCAATCATAAAATATATAATTAATGTTCTGGACCACTGTCTATAATACTTTATACAGGCGTGACTCGGGAGTGGCCCTATAAAGATCAATATATTACATTCTTCCTAACACGTAATGCAATAATTGAACTCCTTAGTTTTGCTCTTAATAAATAAACAATATACCAATAATGTTAAAGTTTTAGGGCTTAGTCTACTAGTGTGGCTTTATGTCCTTTTAGCTAATCAGACTTTCAGTATGAAGCTGCAGATCTGAGCATGCCTAGACCAGACATATTTTCTAAATTTCATGCACATACTACATGTGTCCATTAGTGGAGCCATTCCATCATCTAAATGCTGACACCATCCATACTTAAAATGGAGATGTCAATAATTTCCGCTTTTAAGTTCTTCTTGTATTAGGAGACAATCTATTGCTTTACTAAAAATGTTTCATTTTTAGGTCACTCCCAATAAGTCTTTATCAAAATCTGAAGAAGATGTGAAGGCTGCGGGAGAGAACAAGGTACGGAACTTTCTCATCATAAATCAACTTTTTCATGATATAAACTATTATTGTAAAACCTGGATATATTTTGTATACAATTATATATGTACAGCTGGTATAAGTAATACATTTTCTGCATATAGTGATATGGAGCATGCTGGTATAACCTGGGTATATTCTGTATATAATTATACATGTACAGCTGGTATAAGTAATACATTTTCAGCATATAGTGATATGGAGCATGCTGGTATAACCTGGGTATATTCTGTATATAATTATACATGTACAGCTGATATAAGTAATACATTTTCTGTATATAGTGATATGGAGCATGCTAGTATAATCTGGGTATATTCTGTATATAATTATACATGTACAGCTGGTATAAGTAATACATTTTCTGCATATAGTGATATGGAGCATGCTGGTATAACCTGGGTATATTCTGTATATAATTATATATGTACAGCTGGTATAAGTTATACATCTTCTGTATATAGTGATATGGAGCATGCTGGTATAACCTGGGTATATTCTGTATATAATTATACATGTACAGCTGGTATAAGTTATACATCTTCTGTATATAGTGATATGGAGCATGCTGGTATAACCTGGGTATCGTCTGTATATAATTATACATGTACAGCTGGTATAAGTTATACATCTTCTGTATATAGTGATATGGAGCATGCTGGTATAACCTGGGTATCGTCTGTATATAATTATATATGTACAGCTGGTATAAGTAATACATCTTCTGTATATAGTGATATGGAGCATGTTGGTATAACCTGAGTATAATCTGTATATAATTATATATGTACAGCTAGTATAAGTTATACATCTTCTGTATATAGTGATGTGGAGCATGCTGGTATAACCTGGGTATCGTCTGTATATAATTATGTATGTACAGCTGGTATAAGTAATACATCTTCTGTATATAGTGATTTGGAGCATGCTGGTATAACCTGGGTATATTCTGTATATAATTATATATGTACAGCTGGTATAAGTTATACATCTTCTGTATATAGTGATATGGAGCATGCTGTTATAACCTGGGTATATTCTGTATATAGTTACGGTATATATGTACAGCTGGTATAAGTTATACATCTTCTGTATATAGTGATATGGAGCATGTTGGTATAACCTGGGTATATTCTGTATATAATTATATATGTATAGCTGGTATAAATTATACATTTTCTGTATATAGTGATATGGAGCATGTTGGTATAACCTGGGCATATTCTGTGTATAATTATATATATACAGCTGGTATAAGTGATACATCTTCTGTATATAGTGATATGGAGCATGCTGGTATAACCTGGGTATATTCTGTATATAATTATATATGTACAGCTAGTATAAGTTATACATCTTCTGTATATAGTGATATGGAGCATGCTGGTATAACCTGGGTATATTCTGTATATAATTATACGGTATATGTACAGCTGGTATAAGTTATACATCTTCTGTATATAGTGATATGGAGCATTCTGGTATAACCTGGGAATCATTTAATTACGATATGTATGTATAGCTGTTATAAATTATATGTCATCTTGTATGTGTCAGGGAAGCTCTGGATACGGACGTGGCCCTTATTAATCCAACGGAGACCTAAAGATGATAATGTCCTTTTGGCCTACACATTGGGTTGTGTCAGCATATCTTTCTTTTGCAGTAGACTGTGTTTTGCTATACAGTTGGCCAACGCAAAAATGTATGTGACCAACAGCTGATGTATATGGCTAAGCCTCAAATATGTAAATATGATTTGTGTTAGCAGAGCATACCATAGGCATCCACTCCTAGGCTACGTGCACACGTTATTTTGTGAGATCTTTACCTCAGTATTTTATCTCAGTATTTTGTGAGTTTTTTTACCACAGGATTTTACCTCAGTTTTTCATGCGTTTTTTTACCTCAAAATTTGTAAGCTAAAGCCAGGAGTGGGTGATAAATCCAGAAGTGGTGATGTGTTTCTATTGTACTTTTCCTCTGATTGTTCCACTCCTGGTTTTGGCTACAAATTCTGAGGTAAAAAACTCACCAAATACTGAACATGTGCACAAGGCTTTACTAGTTGAAATGGGCTGACTGCTGATTTACAATGACACCATAAAGGTAACAGTGCTGACACTGACATCTGTCATGGTGAAGCTGGTGGCACAACAGTACAAGGCAGATCTAACCTTGAATACAGCCTCAGCCATTAGCATATCCTGCTGGAGAGACCTTGTTTATTTTCCCATGAGCCTAAGCAAGCATGCCGAGCCCAGTGTCTGGACACCAAGCGTTAAAGACGTCTCCATCTGTCAGACTCCTTGTACAAAAATGCTTCCAACCAAGGAGTACTGATAAAAGGATGAACAGCCATTTTGCTTATTAACAGTAATCACAAAGACATGTCTCCTTTGAACACAAGCTGATATAACGAGGAGTCCTTGGTGTTAATGATCTGAAGAATTTAATACAAAAGTGTAGTAAATCTCTTTGCCGATGTCATCATGTCCACCTGAGCAAAGACATTAGGGGTACGATATCGCTGCAACGTCACATGTTTTGTGACGTAACAGCGACCTTGCCAGCGACCTCGCTATGTGTGACACGTAGCAGCGACCAGGACCCCGATGTGAGAACGCTGATTGTTACAACTCATTCTGGACCGTTTTTTGGTCGTCGGGCTCCCGCTGGGCATCATGTATCGCTGTGTTTGACAGGGACAACGACCAACGATCTCAATACTACGTCCGAGAATGTCAGGTTCCCAACGACCGCCATATCATTACTTCATCGCTGGTGAGATCTGACTGTTTGATATCTCACCAGCAACCACATAGCGACGCACCAACGATCCCGGTCAGGTCAAATGGTGGTCGTGATCACTGGAAAGTTGCAGCGTGTAAAAGGACCCCTATAGAGTATAGCGTCCAACTTTGAAATAACAGTAAGGCCCCTTTCACACCGGTGTTTATCTTAAAATGCGGCAGATCCGCCACATTTATCGCATCTGCCGCCTAACGGCAGCACTTGCGGCACACTTGCGGCAAGCCCCATGCATTGTCTGTGGGGCTTGCGGCAAGTGCGGTTTTGCCGGTTGGGGCACTTGCGGCCGCAAAAAAAAAAACGCGGTCAGCGGCCACAAGTACCGCATCTGCCACAAGTGGCAGAACAGCACTTGTCGCACCCGACTGCAAGCTCCTTAAACTATGCATGGGGCTTGTCGCAAGTTTGATGCAAGTGCGGCCGTTAGGCGGCAGATGCAGTAAATCTGCCGGATCTGCCGCATTTTAAAAAAACGCCAGTGTGAAAGGGGCCTTAGATGGAAAAAGTATGCAGTGCTTGTAGCAGCAAATTTTGACCACAACACTAGCCATACCCATTTAAAATTTCTTCCTACCCTGGCGGGAGGAGATGTCAGAGGGGCGGCGACAGTAAGGCTGCATTCACATGCGGCGTAATTGCCGTGTTTTTCTTTACACAGGCGTACATTCTGCGCTTTTTTGTCCAGCGAACATTTTTAGGGCCACTAAGGCTGCTTTCACATCAGCGTTTTACGCTGATCGCGGCAGTTGCGATGAAAAAAACGCAACTGCCGCGATTACCGCATAACGGCCGCACTTATGGTTCACTTGCGGCAAGCCCCATACAAAGTCTATGGGGGCTTGTGGCAGGTGCAGCAAGTGCGGTATCGGCACTTGCGGCAGGTGCGGCCGCTAAAAAACCGCGGCATACCGCGTTTTTTTTCGCGCCCGCACCTGCGGCAAGTGCCGAAACCGCACCTGCCGCACACTTACCGCAAGCCCCATAGACTTTGTATGGGGCTTGCCGCAAGTGCGGCCGTAATGCGGTAATCGCGGCAGTTGCGGTTTTTTCACCGCAACTGCCGCGATCAGCATAAAACGCTCATGTGAAATCAGCCTTAGCAGACTCCCAGGACTGCAGGGTGTTATTCAGGACTCTCTGCTGTATTCAGAACAGTTGAGACTAGAGCTGAGCGGATTGATTCATGGGACTCTGGTCCAGCATCCAGTGGTAACTGGCAGTTAGATGAGAGGTTGTGAATCTCTTACCTTCCTGCATCCCCGACGCCGCCTTTGATCATCCAGCCTGTTATGACCAGGGTTGTGGGGTCAGTAAGCCAAACCACCAACCCTGACTCCTCAATTTCCCTATATTCGACTCCACAGCTCTGGTTGTGACATCATCTATGCATCCTGCTCATCTCTAGTTGGGATCTGTGGATTTATATTTTGTTCAGTCATTGATAGTTGTAGCAGCCAGAACTTTCTCATCTTTACACCATGTTCTAAATTGTTATGCAAATGTTCTTTTTCTCTGATTTTCCTAAATGGTTGGTGCAAATGACAGTCAGTGTAATAAAAGTCATCACCCGTTAAAGTATACATCAAATTTTATGGAAGAAACCTCCCAATGATAACAGTATAATCTTCAAAATTTAACAAAATACTATAAATGCACTGTTCCAAATTATTAGGCACACTAGAGTTTCTAAACATTTGATATGTTTGAAAGAACTGAAATTGTTCATTTGTTGAATTTGCAGCATTAGGAGGTCACATTCACTGAAATAAAAAAAAACTATTTAACTCCAAAATGTCCTATCAGGACATGTTAACATAGGAACCCTTCTTTGATATCAACTTCACAATTCTTGCATCCATTGAACTTATGAGTTTCTGGAGAGTTTCTGCTTGTATTTCTTTGCATGATGTCAGAATAGCCTCCCAGAGCTGCTGTTTTGATGTGAACTGCCTCCCACCCTCATAGATCTTTTGCTTGATTATACTCCTAAGGTTCTCTATAGGGTTGAGGTCAGGGAAAATGGTGGCCACACCATGAGTTTATTTCCTTTTATGCCCATAGCAGCCAATGACACAGAGGTATTTTTTGCAGCATGAAATGGTCATTGTCATGCATGAAGATGATTTTGCTACTGAAGGCACGTTTTTGCTTTTTGTACCATGGAAGAGACTTCTCAGTCAGAAACTCTATATACTTTGCAGAGGTCATTTTGAACCTTAAAGGGGCCTACCAGCTGTTTCCCAATGATTTCGGCCCAAAACATGACTCCTCCACTTCCTTGCTGACATCGCAGCCTTGTTGGAACATGGTGGCCATCAACCAACCATCCAACTACTCCATCCATCTGGACCATCCAGGGTTGCTTAGCACTCATCTGTAAACAAATGTTTGAAAATTAGTCTTCATGTATATCTGGACCCACTGCAACTGTTTCTGCTTGTGAGCACTGTTTAGTGGTGCCCGAACAGTAGGTTTATGCACCATAGCAAGCCTTTGAAGGATCCTACACCTTGAGGTTCGAGGGACTCCAGAGGCACCAACAGCTTCAAATATCTGTTTGCTGGTTTGTAAGACCTTTTTAGCAGCTGCTCTCTTAATCTGATGAACTTGCCTAGCAGAAACCTTCCTCATTCTGCCTTTATCTGCACGAACACATCTGTGCTCAGAATCAGCCACGTACTCTTCACAGTACGATGATCACGCTTAAGTTTTCGTGCAATATCTAATGTTTTCATCCCATGTCCAAGGCATTGCACTATTTGTTGCTTTTCGGCAGCAGAGACATCCTTTTTCTTTCCCATGTTACTCGAAAACTGTGGCCTGCTTAATATTGTAGAACACCCAGTTTTCCTTTTATTGGGCTCTACTGCCAAACTAATTATCACAGGTATCTGAGATTGATTTCAGTTATCCAAAGAACCCTGAGACACAATACCATCAATGGGTTTCATTGACAAAAGAAAAAAAAAAACCTATGACACTTAAAACCAATTTGCATAATAATTTGGAACGTGGTGTATGTAGCTTCACTATATAGCATGTTGCTTTTTTGTGTCTGTAATGCCGTATTCACATATTGCATAAATACTGTGTTTTTTGCTTTTTACAGGTGTCCGCACCAAACTACACAATAATAACCATCTCGGAGTATTGGATCTTTGCTGCATTTTTCATGCCTTTTCCCCCTTATGCGATACATTTTTGGTATAGATGTGAAGTTGTGTTTTTATAGTGTATTTTATAGTAATAACCTTTGATTATGCACTTTTCTGCACTTAAAAAAGTACCGTAACTGTTGTTTTTCTCATGCGTTTTTTTTAGGCTCCAGATAGCATTTTGTTTGTAAATATTTGTGTTTTTTCAGATACTTTGTTATACCATGCCTGATGAAGAGACATAAGCAGTCTCGAAAGCTTGCTTTGTACAGGGCTGTGGAGTCAGTTAGCCAAACATTCGTTCCGACTCCTCAATTTCCCTGAATCCGACTCCACTGAAGGCCCCGTTACACGGCACGATGTTGAAACGATGTCGGCAGCGGTCTCGGTGGCGCGCGGTGGTTTTTGGCATCATTTCAACATCACTGGTGAGATGTCACACATCTAGATATCGTGGACAACTCACCAACGATATTGTGAGCAGGGATCATTCGCAAGCCCTGCGAACGATCCCTGCTCATTGCTGTGAATGGGCAAAGTCGTCCACAACATCGTTATCGCGGTGTCACACACAACGATGCAGCAGGTTGCTTTAGTTGATATCCAACGATTTATCATAGCAACTTGCCAGAGTCACACGCAACGAGGTCACAACGACGTCGCTGGTACGCTACCAAACCCGTGACGTATCAGTGATGTCGTTAACTATGTCGTGCTGTGTAACGGGGCCTTAAAATGGACACCGACTCCATCTCCACAACCATGGCTGTGAAGTCAGCAAGCCACATATCGAATCCAACTCCATCAAAATGGACACTGACTCCACAGCCCTGTAATTCTAACATCATTCAATTTATTTTTGTTAGACGTTAAAAGGTGTCATAGCTACAAGATTATTATTTGGTTTCTCCCACTCAGAGTAGTCACACAATGCAAGTAACACACACAGGGCATGACACAGACAACATGCATGATACAGACAATGTATGACACACACATAATGCATGATACACACAATGCATAATACAGACAATGCATGACATAGACAATGCATGACACACACATAATGCATGATACACACATAATCCATGAAACAGACAATACATGATAGAGACAATGCATGATACACACAATCCATGACACAGACACAATGCATGATACATACATAGTGCATGATACACACAATGCATAATACAGACAATGCATGATACAGACACTGCATCACAGACAGTGCATGACACAGGCAATGCATGACACACACATAATGCATGATACAGACAATGCATGATTCAGACAATGCATGACACACACATTGCATGACACACATAATGCATCATACAGATAATGCATGATTCAGACAATGCATGACACACACAATGCATGACACACATATAATGAATGACACACACATAATGCATGATACAGACAATGCATGATGTGAACAATGCAAGATACAGACAATGCAAGATACAGACAATGCAAGATACGGACAATGCATGATGCATGATATGGACAATGCATGATACTGAAAATGCATGACACGGACAATGCATGATATGGACAATACATGACACGGACATAATGTATGATACAGACAATCCATGATACCATGACACTGACACAACATAATTGGATCCAGCTCATACATCAGGGTGTTAAAAAAATTCTTTAAGTGACCCACCCCAGGGCCGTGAGGTACTCAGTTCCGGGCGTTGATTCACGGAGGATGTTACCGTGGCCCTGGTGGTCGCTGAAAAGATTCAATTAAAATAATAAAAATAGTTTGTGATGCCACCTACGGTTCTGGTATGGTTACCGGTGCTGCGGGTCAGACCTCCAGGGTGATGTTTGGGCAGCAAGATGGTTACGCTCCCCGTGGCAGTTGTGGTATATGGGAATTGCAGGACAGTCTATGGAGGGAGCAGGATATGGGGCTGCAATAGCAGTCACACACAGGGTTGATGTTTCCATACCTTTTACTGATGATTCAGGTATAGTCCAGGGTACAGTCTCTGATGGTACAGGTACGGGTGGTCTGGTAACAGTTCAGGATCTCCACACCCGGCGAGTTATGAGGTCCTCCATGCTGCGCTGTGTCTGTGTTGGTCCCAGGCTGTCTGACGCTAGGCCCTGACCCTCTCTTGCTGACCTCACTTGTATGGCAGGCGGTAAGAGTTCTGCTGTGGGGCACCGCTGTATCCACTGAGGTCGCTGGCTAAGTGGTTGTGCCTCAAGTGCTGCTGTGGCCAGGAGATCTGAAATCTCCCTGGCCTCCGGTCTTTACTGCTGGGTTGATAGGTCCCTTGCAGTCACAGACTTCGATGTCCCGTTTCTGGGCGCTGTTCCTCTGGGGCGACCCGGTATGTCGAGCCCCAGGCTTTGGGGTACTCGGGTATCAGGCTCCAAGGGGTTAACGCTCCTGTGTCACGGGAGTGGTGGCCGCGCCTGATCCCGTGTTTTGGGGGACTTCTTTGAAAAAGGGTTATTATACAGTTTGTCGTGACGCCACCTGTAGTTTCTGGTGAGGAGCCACCAGCGCTACAACAGTCCGCCAGAGGTAGGTGGTAATGCGGCTAGTTGGCAAAGTTCCCTACAGGTAGGGCTGGACCTCCGGTTAAGCTTTCCTGTAAAGAGAAAAAGTTAATGCAAAAAGGAACACAGGCGGAGGCAAAGTCACTTTCTCCTGGGTACTTTACTGTTAGTTGTAGCAGCAGCGGTTACAGTTCACAGATCAGCACTTTTGATGTTACAAAGACAGGTAGCTTAACGGGTGGCTGCAAGTGGATCCCAGGTGGTATGGTGGAACCCTTGGTGTACCTTTGTTAACTAACCCGTGTCCGTTCTTTCCCCCTTTGGATGAATCTATACCCAGTAGCTCCATGTAGGTAGTATCGGGAGTCCCCTCCCTCGTTGGTGAGGAAGCAGGCAGACCCCTCCGATGGCAGGGTGCTGCGGCTGATGAACAAGCCACAGCAGCCAGTTGCCAACTGCAAGCTGGACTTGGCCAGTTCCTAGGGTCCGGCGTTCCCCTGGTTGGACTGGATTATCCCCTGGCGTATGGGCGCTCCACGCTGAGGATCTCCCTTTCTTTCTAGGGCCCGTACTTCTCTTGTCAGCCGCCCTCTTTCAGGACCTCCTCAAGGCCCCTTTTTCTTTCCTCCAGTACGGCGCGTAACCGACCCGGTGTGACCTTCCGCCTCGTTCCACTTAGCTATCTTCCTAAAACCTCTCCTCTTCTTCCATCTTTCCCTGGTCCCTCATCCGAATGACCTAGCAGCAAAGACTTAGAGGCAAAGACCTCCTTGAACCCCCTAGAGGTGATTATATCCCCTCCCTGATAACCTCCCACCCTCAACTAATGTGGGAGTGCTGGGAATGGGTCCCACCCACCATCCTAGGGTCCACCTGCAGCTGGAGCATCTGCACCTCTTTTATGGGTGCAGTACCCCTCTGTGATGCCTGCATTGGCGCACCACAGGTATAGCTACACTCCCCCTGCTACTACTACTGCCTGCCTCTGACCTTCGCTCTAGGATCCCTCACGCAGGTTAGTAGTGCTCATTCATTGGTAACGGATTAGCAATGCTCCATCACCAGAATGTCTTCCCAGTCCTCCCTGGAATTGCTCTAACTAACTTCGCCCCCAGGCCTGAATTTATAGGGAACCTCACATGAACTCGACTTGTAGAGCTCCCCCTTCAGGTCTGGAGTCGAAGGTGTTGTGTGCGGGCTAACCTGATGTGGAGATCCTTCTCTGTCCCAGGTGTATCTGTGGCAACCGAACCCCGGGGGAGCCACATTAGCTTTATTCAGAAAAATTCCTTTAAAATGGCAAACAACAATTAGGATGTCTCAGGTAACAATGCAGACATGGAGTAGGGGTTGGTGCATGAAGGCCATACGCGTTTCGAACACTAAGGTCCTTAACACTGGTGACTAGTTCTTGAACATCAGTGACCAGTGTTCAAGGACCTCAGTAATCGAAACGCATATGGCCTTCATTCACCAACCCCTACGCCATATCTGCATTGTTGCCTGAGACGTCCTAATCGTTGTTTGCCATTTTAAAGAAATTTTTCTGAATAATGCTTAAAGAATCTTTATTAACATCCTGGTGTGTGAACTGGAAGCATTTACGTCTTGTCAAGGTCCAAATGCTGTGGAACAGTGGGACACCTGTGCTTCCATCCAGGACTGGAACTTCGCATCAGGGGTGAGCTGATATTTCATTACTTACAAGTTATGATACGGACACAATGCATGATATGGACCATGAATGATACACACAATGCATGGTACAAACAATGCATGGTATAAACAATGCATGGTACAGACACAATGCATGATACAAACAAGGCATGATACACACAATGCATGGTACAAACAATGCATGGTACAAACAATGCATGGTACAAACATTGCATGGTACAGACACAATACATGTTACAGAAAATGCATGATAAAGACAATGCATGATACAGACAATGCAACACACACAATGCATGACACACAATGCATGATACAGACAATGCAACACACACAATGCATGATACAGACACAATGCATAATACAGACAATGTATGATACAGACAATGCATGATACAGACAATGCATGACACACAGACACTGCTTGACACACATAATGCAAGATACAGACAATGCATGATACAGACAATGCATGATATTGAAAATGCCTAATACAGGCAATGCATGATACGGACAATGCATGATGCAGACACTATGCATGATACGAACAATGCATGATACGGACAATGCATGATGCAGACACTATGCATGATACACACAAAGCATGATACTCACAAAGCATGATACAGACAATGCATGATACTGAAAATGCATGATACGGACAATGCATGATATGGACATTGCATGATATGGACAATGCATGGTACAAACAATGCATGGTACAGAAAATGCTTGAAAAAGACAGTGCATGATAAAGACACAATGCATGATACACAAAATGCATGACACACAATGCATGATACACAGAATGAATGATACACACAATGCATGATACAGACATTGAATGATACAGACATTACATGATATGGACAACGCATGATATGGACAACACATGATATGGACAATGCATGATATGGACAGTGCATGATACAGAAAATGCATGGTACAAAAAAATGCATGGTACAAACAATGCATGAAAAAGACAATGCATGATACATGCAATGCATGACACACACAATGCATGATACAGACACAATGCGTAATACAGACAATGTATGATACAATCAATGTATGATACACACAATGCATGATACACACAATGCATTATACAGACACAATGCATGATACAGGCAATGCATCATACACACAATGCATAATAAAGACAATGTATGATATAGACAAGGCATGACACACAGACAATGCTTGACACACATAATGCATGACACACACATAATGCATGATACAGACAATGCATGATTCAGACAATGCATGATACAGACAATGCATGGTACACACAATGCATGGTACAGACACAATGCATTTTACAGAAAATGCATGAAAAAGACAATGCATGATACATGCAATGCATGATACAGACAATGCATGATACAATCAATGTATGATACAAACAATGCATGATATAGACAAGGCATGACACAGACAATCCTTGACACACATAATGCATGACACACACATAATGCATGATACTGACAATGAATGATACAGAAAATGCATGATACAGACAATGAATGATACAGAAAATGCATGATACAAACAATGCATGATACTTGATTCAGACAATGCATGATTCAGACAATGCATGATACGGACAATGCATGATACTAAAAATGCATGATTCAGACAATGCATGAAACGAACAATGCATGATACTAAAAATGCATGATACAGACAATGCAAGATACAGGCAATACATGATATAGACAATGCATGATACAGACAATGCATGATTCAGATACTGCTTAATGCATGATACAGACAATGCATGTTACAGACAATGCATGATACAGACAATGCATGATGCAGACAATGCATGATTCAGACACTGCTTAATGCATGATACAGACAATGCATGAGACGAAAATGCATGAGACGGACAATGCATAGAGGGACAATGCAAGATACAGCAATACATATATAGACAATGCATGATACGGACAATGCATGATACGGACAATGCATGATACGACAATGCATGATACAAACAATGCATGATATTGGACAATGCATGATACAGATAATACATGAATAGACAATGCATGATGCATGATACAACAGTGCATGATACATATAATACATGATATAGACAATGCATGATGCAGAGAATGCATGATACGGACAATGCATGATATAGAGAATGCATGATACACACAATGTATGATACGAAAATGCAATGCATGATACGGACAATGCATGATACGGACAATGCATGATACGGACAATACATGATAAGACAATGCATGATATGGACAATGCATAATGCATGATTCGGACAATGCATGATATGACACAGAGAATGCATGATACTGAAAATGCATGCTACTGAAAATGCATGATACAGACAATGCATGAACGGACAATGCATGATATCAGACAATGCATGATTTAGGCAATGCATGATTCAGACAATGCATGATTCGGACAATGCATGATTAGACAATGCATGTGATTCAGACAAGCATGATTCAGACAATGCATGATTCGGACAATGCATGATTTCGACAATGCATGATCGACAATGCATGATTCGGACAATGCATGATTCGGACAAATGCATGATACAATCAATTATGGTTCACAATGCATGATTTGGACAATGCATATACAAATCATATTCGGATAATGAATTCGCATCAGATTCAACATGCATGATACACAATGCATGATACTAAAATGCATATGGACAATGCATGATTCAACAATGCATTCAAATCTTATACGGACAATGATGATACTAAAAAATGATCGACAATGCATGATACGGCAATGCTGTACTAAAAATGCTATAGACATTATACAAACAATCATGATAGACAATGCATGATACAGATAATACATGATATAGACAATCTGATGCATGATACACAGTGATACAAATAATATAACAAGCTATGCAGGAATGCATGATACGACAGCATATAAGAGAATGCATGATACACAATGTATATACGAAAATGCAGTACGGACAATGCATGATACGGACAATGATGATAAGACAAGCATGATATGGACAATGCATAATCATATTCGAATTATGATTCTGACACAGAGAATGCATGATACACACACATGATACTATAAGCATGATACAGACAATGCTGATATGGACAATGCATGATTCAGAAATTGATCGACAATGCATGATAGACAATGCTTTCGGACAATGATGTGGACATGCATGATAGACAGCTGTTCAGACATGCATATTCGACAATGCATGATTGACAATGCATATCGGACAATGCATGATTCAACAATAATGATAACATGCATGATTCGTCATGCTGATTGGACAATGCATGATCGGACAATCATATTCGAACATGATACAATCAATGTATGGTTCAGCAATGCTGATCGGACATGCATGATTCAGACAATGCATGTACGACAATGCATGAACTAAAAATGCATATTCGGACAGCATGATTCAACATGCATGATACGGACATGCATGATACTAAAAAAACATGATTCGGACAATGCATGATTCAGACAATGCATGATCAGACAATGCATGATACAAATGATATACAGACAATGCATAATATGGATGATCATGATATGACAATGCATGATACAGATAATCATTATATAGAATCCAGATGCATGATAACACAGTGCATGATACAATAATCATGATATAGACAATGCATAATTACAGAAATGCATGATACGAACAATGCATGATACAAAATGCATGATACACACATCATGATTGGACATAATACAGACAATGCATGATAGACACATATGCATGATTCAGACAATGCATGATACGGACAATGCATGATTATACAGAAATGCATGACACACAATGCATGATACAAATGCATGATACAGACAATGCATGATATGGAAATGCTATACGAAATTCATGATACGGAAATGCATGATACGACAATGCATGATCAGAAATGCATGATTCAGGCAATGCATGATACAGACAATGCATGATTCGGACAATGCATGATTCGGACAATGCATGATTCGACAATGCATGATCAGACGAGATACAATCATGATTCGGACAATGCATGATAAAAGCGCACAATGCATGATTCGGACAATGCATGATTCGGACAATGCATGATCGGACAATGCATGATCATAAATTGCATGATATGGACATGCATGATTGACAATGCATGATACGACAATGCATGATACAAAAATGCATGATTGAAATGCATGATCAGAAATGCATGATCAAACAATGCATGATACGCAATGCATGACTACATCACAATGCATGATTCAGACAATGCATGATTCAACAATGATGATACAAAAATGCATGATACAGACAATGCATAATATGAATGCATGTATGGACAATGCATGAACAATAACATTATTAGACACCATATGCATGATACACACATATGCAAATGATATTGAAATGCATGATCAGAGAATGCATGATACGGACATGCAATGCATGATAAGGAATGCATGATCACACAATGCATGATACGGAAATGCATGATACAGACAATGCATGATACGGACAATGCATACATGCATGATACGGACAATGCATGATACAGACAATGCATGATTCAGATACGAATGCATGATACAGACAATGCATGATACAGAAAATGCATGATACAGACAATGCATGATCAGGACAATGCATGATAGGACATTCATGATACTGGACATGCATGATATGGACAATGATTACAGACAATGCATGTAGACAATACATGATAAAATGCATGTACGACAATGCATGATGAAAGACAATGCATGATACAGGCAATGACAAAGAAAGACAATGCATGATAACGACAATGCATGATAGACAATGCATGTATGACATGCATAATACAGACAATGTATGTACAAACAATGCATGATACTGACAATGCATGATCAATGGACAATGCATGATACAGCAATGCATGATGCAAACAATGCATAAACAGTGCATGATACGATATAGACTAAGCATGCATATAGACAATGCATGATGCAACAAATGCATGATACGGACAATGCATGATACAAAATGCATGAACACACAATAATGCATGATACTGAAAATGCATGATACGACAATGCATGATTACGGACAATGCATGATACGGACAATGCATGATCATGATACAGACAATGCATGATAAGACAATGCATAGAAATGCATGATTACGGACAATGCATGATACGAATTTCAGACATGCATGTAAGACATGCATGATACAGAAAATGCATGATACGTGAAAATGCATGATACGACATGACATGATACAGACAATTGCATGATTACAGACAATTGCATGATACGACATTGCATGATATAGGACAATTGCATGATTCGGACATTGCATGATTAGACAATGCATGGTACAAACAATACAGATATAGAAATCATGTACAGAAAATGCATGATTAAAGACTATGCATGATCGACAATGCATGATTCACACACAATGCATGATACACACAATGCATTATACGGACAATGCATGATACGGACAATGCATGATACAGGCAATGATGATTCAGACAATGCATGATTACAGGACAATGCATGATACAGAACAATGCATGATGCTGTGATGGACATGCATGATTCAAGATCAATACATGATATAACAATGCATGGTACAAACAATGCATGGAACAGAAAATGCATCGATCGGAAAATGCATGATAAAAGACCATACATGATTCAACACACAATGCATGATACAGACAATGCATGATACAATCAATGTATGATAAACAATGATTAAAGACAATGCATGATATACAAGGCATGACACACAGACATCTTGACAAATATGCATGCACACAATAATGCATTGATACAGACAATGCATGATACGACAATGAACGATACTGGCAATGATGATGAGACAATGCATGATACAGACTAATGCATGATTAGACAATTGCATGATATGACAATGCTGATAAGACAATGCATGATACATTAAATGACATGATATCAGACAATGCAGATTCGACATGCAGAGACAGGCATGTATGATACTGAAAATGCATGATTTGGATAAACATGATTCAACAATGCATGATCGGCATTCATGATACTAAAATGTAATAAGACATGATAATACGGACAATGCATGATACGGACAATGCATGCACATGATTACAGACAATGCATGATATGACAGATGCATAATGCATGCATTGACACACATATTCATGCACACAGATAATGCATGATACAACAATGCTTGACCACATAATGCATGATACAACAATGCATGATACGGACAATGCATGATCAGACAATGCATGATTCGAACAATTGCATGATCAGACAATGCATGATTCGGACAATGCATGATATCGGACATTGCATGATTCAGACAATGCATGATTCAGACAATGCATGATATTCGGACAATGCATGATTACGGACAATGCATGATTCGGACAATGCATGATATGGACAATGCATGATACGGACAATGCATGATACGGACAATGCATGATACGTGCATGGCAGATATGCAGACAATGCATGATAGACACAATGCATATACAGACAATGCATGATACAAGAAATACAATTGATCCAGGCCCAGTATCGGCCGTTAGTGTTTTCACGGAATGTCATGTCAGGCAGCCTGATCCGTGCCTGATGACACTTAATAAGGGTCATGTACAGGGATAAGAGTTGTTGTACGACGCAACCTGATACGTGAGGTACAACGCAGTACGGCAAGGCGATGATTGCAGGCAAGGATGGCAGTCTACAGTGGACTGCATGGCAGCTAGAAAAAGGTGTCAGCTATGCGAGTGGACAATCATGGCAGGTAAAGCAGTAGGCATCTATAGGGAAGCTGGTCGACAAGATGGATACGGCACACATCTGAAAAGATTCATGTTACCATTACGATGGATGCACGTAAATGATGTCAGGCATGCGGAGATACATCAATGTGAGTTCCCCAGCAAGTGGTAATAAGGACTCCTGCATGGTTCCCTGCTGTCACTGAACCATGCTTGTACAAATACTGCATCCTCACTTCTTGTCTCTCTCTGACTCTGCATGATCAGTTACCCTACATTGATACATGCGTGCTATCCCATGACGGTGACTGTCCCTGTACAGGAACGGATGACTGAATCACACTGAATGGGGTTTACTGTCCAAAGTGCGCATGTACGGACAATGTCTGATCTTGGAAAACCTCAGTTTCACCCCGGACCTGTCATGATTCTGAAAACTGCCATGATACGGACAATGCATGATACGGACAATGCATGATTGGACATATGATACGGACAATGCATTATATGGCATGCATATGCATGATTCAACATGCATGATACGACAATGCATGATACGGAC
>JARQOC010000006.1:421272741-421319462 GCA_033576535.1 Allobates femoralis | reverse complement strand
AATGGCCACAGCAGCCTTTTATTAAACATTTACATACACTGTGTGCAGAATTATTAGGAAAGTTGTATTTTAGAGAATTATTGTTATTATTGATCAATAACTATGATCTCAATCAACCCAAAAGACTCATAAATATCAAAGCTTAATATTTTTGGACGTTGGAGTGGTTTTATTTTAGATTTGGCTCTTAGGAGGATATCTGATTGTGCAGGTAACTATTAGGGCCCCTTTACACGCCACCACTGAAAGGTAGCAACTGCCTGGCATTGGGGATATTTATGCCTGTTGCCATGAAATTGCTACGAAATGGCGGCGTGTAAATAGGGAAATTCCTTCCTGTGTCCTGCCATGAAACGCTTGATTGTTCAGTGATCACGCTTCAACAGTTTGACAATTTCAAGACTGCTGCATCCCTCTGCAAGACATCTCACAATTTTGGACTTTTCAGAGCCCGTCAAATCTCTCTTCTGACCCATTTTGCCTAAGGAAAGGCATTTGCCTAATAATTAAGCACACCTTATATAGGGTGTTGATGTCATTACACCACACCCCTCCTCATTACAGAGATGCACATCACCTGATTTACTTAATTGGTAGCTGGCTCTCAAGCCTATACAGCTTGGAGTAGGACAACATGTATAAATGTATCATGTGATCAAAATACTCATTTGCCTATTAATTCTGCACACAATGTATATATCAACAGGTGGCATACACAATACACCCCCACCACCCAATAACATTCTAAACATTTCTAAACATAATAAATACACATAACATTTGATAGGTCCGTTTCAGAGGCTAAACTTACAACCTTAATCCTATCGCCTGGCCGCAATACACCAGTCCAGGGCTGAGGTATTAACATCCCATTGTTAATACCCCAAACTTGCAGGAATTAGACCCACAAGTTACTATGACCTGCACTGGAAGTCACTATTTCACAATACTAACTTCCTAGCACCAAGACAAATGCCCCTGAACAATCCTCTCAAGCGAGCCTATCCCCCACCACAGGCCTGACCATGTGACACTTTATGTAGCCTGGACTTGCCAAACTCCCAATGCTCGCTCAAAGCCGTCCTGTAAGCCCAAAATCCATAAATATATTTCTATTGCATTCAGATGCATCCCATCCAACCTTGTGTACTCCCTCGATGCTTTCTCCAACTCCTTGTGCCTTACCACTAACCCATCTTTCTTGCCAACAAAGCGACCCACAATTTTGTTAATTTTTATCCTCGTTTTGTTGATTGGATCCACTAACCTCCATACCTCCATGTAAGACGAGCCACAATGGTATATTATCAAGAATAGTTCTGGCTCACTCCCAAATTTAGGTGCTCAGGTACAAAAAAGTCTTGCAATTTAATATAAATGACCCGGCACTCAATTTGAATAAAGCAAAATGAGAAAGGATTCTTTATGTGTCCTTTCAATTATGTTCAAACAATGCGTTTCTCATACAACAGAAATGTTCAAAAAACAGCGATGTCCTACACCCGACGTTTCGACCCACTTGGGTCTTCATCAGGGGTTATATATATCATCCCTGTTGTCATTGATTAAGGAAAAATACAATTAGAGGGACAAAAATAACAGCAATCATCAGGCTGAATGTGTATAACGTGACATTAGGAATATTATCCAACTAAATAGATTCCACTCAGATTAATGAGTCAAAAATAAAGTAAAAGGCTACTAAACCCTATGTTGGAGATACACCCTTCGGTGTCGGGGTCATTAGGAGGGAGTGCATTATCATGGACTTAGTGTGAATGGGGCAAGGCGAAACATTGTTTCCACGTATGATATTATGTATTATTGATTCTTTGCCCTTTTATGTTTTGTTTTCCATATTCTGAACCAGTCCGCTTAACCCCTGATGAAGACCCAAGTGGGTCGAAACGTCAGGTGTAGGACATCGCTGTTTTTTGAACATTTCTGTTATATGAGAAACGCATTGTTTGAACATAATTAAAAGGACACATAAAGAATCCTTTCTCATTTTGCTTTATTCAAATTGAGTGCCGGGTCATTTATATTAAAGAGCCACAATGTATGACCACACGATAATTAACCACGGATAGACAACCATAATCTCAAAAGTTCAAACTTTATGTCTTTAATCAACTCCTGAGATAAACGGATACCCAAGTCATTACCTCCCATATAATCTAGTGTTGTAAGATTCCTCTGAGAGCACCCTCCCCCAAGTCATCCCTTGGACACCGATCCATCAGATCACTGACGAAGACCTGTCTGAACAAGTTGCCGACACACAGGATGCACATCTGTGGCGCCCCTATGGCTACGCGCCACAGGGAGGTACTGCACCCCAAACAGAAGGTGTCGTTTCTCCGTAGTCATGGGTTTGGGGTTTCCTGGTAGAGTCTGCCCTAAGCACCCATACACTAGCCCACCTTAGAATAGGGACTATATATTCAGTAGGTCCAGGGGTGGAGCTTAGAGTAGAGCGGGAGACGAGTGTGACAGTGGAACTAACTTTAGAGAGACAGTGCTGAGGAGGCAGCGAGTGAAGACGTGCCTGACAGGGCTGCTGACTGGAGGGCACCTCTCTTCAAGAGGGTGACCCGGGAACTGAAGGGGACGAATCGGGCCTGGTTGGAGCCAGCTCGGGAAGTCCGGGGTCAACACCGGCATACCGGAGCCGAGGCAACCAGTGGTTCATCCCGGGTTGCAAACCGACACGCTGTGGGACCGACAGAAGGGAGCCATAGCACAACAGACTGTACCTCGACCTCAGTCCGATACCAGGTCCAGGACACTCTAGGTGACGGGCCGAATTCCGGTGGTACGAGAATAGACTGGGTAACTCATGTCCGTACCCGTAAGGAACAAGCCGTACCTTCCAGTAACAGACTGCAGGACTGGCGTGGGAGCTCTGCAGAGTGGTTACGAGGGTGAGGAAGGACCCCGAAAGCCATTAGGAGGGATCATCAGCAGACTCTATGGGATAACCTCAGAAACCTGTTCTTACGCCCCCGTTCAACCAGACTGTGCCTGAGAACCGGCTGTGTACTGTAACATCTACCCGGTACCAGTAAAGACCTCTTGAGGTGTCTGTCCTCCTTTCCCGCAGGCGCCCGGAAGGCCTCAGCATCATGGGAGGGGTAAGAACTACAGCTGTTGAACCCCCAAGGTCGATTAAATACCACCTTATCCATCCACAGAGATCAACCATCATAATTCTCTAAAAAGGCAGCGCAGATCCTCAAATCTGCCTTGATTACCCTTGATGATAGGCACAAAATGATTGGCGGATATCTTTCCAGCCATAGTCCCTGACAACTATCTAGAAAACAATGGCTCTATAGGCATGATACAACAGGCAAATTTCAACTTTCCGACTAACGACTGAACTATCTCAAATGGACCTTTTTAGCCTGTAACAAAGCTGCTAAGGAGGACAACCTTAGGGCCACCAATTTGTCTTCTGGCAACCTGCATTCCATAGCCATCGTATCAATCTCTATCCCAAGAAACTGTAGCGCTGTAGATGGACCCTCTGTCTTATCCTGGGCTAATGGTATCCCAAAAGCCAATGTAAACAACAAACTTAAACCGAAGACCCTTCATTCCCAACATAAAAGAAATCATCCAGATAGTGAATTGACGAGGAGATCCCTGCCACGTCCCTGACCACCCATTCCATGAAGGAGCTGAAAGACTCAAAATAAGAAAAGGAATTGAAGCGTCCCATGGGCAAACAATCACCCCTTCACTCCACCCTCCAGATTGTCATGGGCCAGTCCACGCTATAGTGCTTCCTGGCCTCCTTTGACACACACACACACACAATGCATGTCACAAAATGCATGATACACAATGCATGACTCAGACAATGCATGACACACACAGTGCATCATATTTACGCACAATGCATAACAAAATGTATGAATCACAAAATGCATGACACACACAAATCCTAATTCATGCACAATTCACACACAATGCATGACAAAAAAATGCAAGACACACAATGCATGGCAAACACAGTGCATTACCCAGACAATGCATGACACAAACTGCATGGCACAGACAATGCATGATACACCTAATGTATGATACACTTAAAACAAAATACATACAATGCATGAAAAAGAAAATGCATGACACACAGACAATGCATGATACACAATGCATGATGCACACAATACATAATTCATACAGTGCATGACGCACAAAATGCATGATACACCCAATGCATGACACAGACACAACACATGATATACAATGCAGCATGATACACACACAATGCCTGACACAATTCATGATACATACATGCAATACATGACAAGTAAAATGCATAACACAAACAATGCATGACAGAGACAATGTATTACCGACACAATGCATGATATACAAAATGCATGACGCAATGCATGATACATGTCGGACCCCAGGGCTGTGGGGTACTCCGAATCGGGCGATACTGTCTCTGGGGAATCACGGGGGTCGAAACCCTGTTTCCGTTACCCTGGGTACAGCTGAAAAGGGGGTTTTCTGGCTTGTTGGGAAAGGGGATTATGAAAGAGAGTTTTTCATGACGCCACCCATGGTATGTGGCTATAGTGGGCCACCGCTGCTGCAGAACCTCCGGGGTGATGGACCGGCAGCTGGGATGGAGTGGCTCTCCTCGGGCAGAGCAGTTCCTCGGGTCAGTTAAGGTAGTTTAGGTGTAGGGTGCAGGACGACGGGCACAAGCAATAGGCAGACTCACTGTTTTGTTGGTCACTCAGTCTTATCTCTCAGCCTAGGCACGGACGGTGCTGGCTCTCCCAAGACTACGATACTAATGGTACTTCCCCAGACCAGCGGTCACACACTGGAGCTACCACATCAGGGGCTATCAGAAACATACTAAGACGATACTCCAGCATTCTGGAACATTCCACATACCTATGGGTACAGCACAAAGCCTGCGGGTCATTCCATGTCAAGTGATCCAAAAATGAATATTTTTTTTCCCTGACGTCCTCAGATTTTTAAAAAATTTTTTCTATCTGAAGAACAACTTTATCTAATTACAAAAAAAAAGTTTTGAATTTTTTTCTTTATCTGTTAATTTTTTACAGATTTTTAAAGTTTTAAAAAAGTGCAAATTTTGGCCTGGTATGGCTTTACATTTTCTATCATATCTCGGGCTACAAATAAGATAGAGAAACAAAATAAACACCAATCTACTCAGAACTGTCCAGGCTTTCATCAGATATGTCACAAGAGGATATTTGTTAATATTTTACTCATGTGATCGCAAGCGCAAAACTTTAAAACGCATTTCCGAAAAATCGGCGCGCTTTAAATATTTCAAAAACTGCCCATGTGTCTGCTGTGCTCTTAGCCACATCTGTACCAAATTTCAAGTTGGGATCGCAATGGGATCATATTTTAACATATTTTACTAGTAAGAGCGTCAATGGGTCATTCCATATCAAGTGATCTAAATATGAATATTTTTTTTTACCTGACGTCTTTAGATTTTTTTTTTTTTTTTTCCTTTATGAAGTACTACTTTAGTTAATTACAAATTAAAAGTTTGGAATTTTTTTCTTCATCAGTTAATTTTTTACAGATTTTTAAAGTTTAAAAAAAGGGTGAATTTTGGCCTGGTACGACTTTAATTTTTTTTTATCTCAGGCTAGAAATAAGATAATGAAGTGGGAGAGGCATCATTTTACTCAGAACGGTAACAGCTTTCATTTGAGATGTTACAAGACTATGTTTCTTTATATCAAATTCAAACTATTGACGGGCAATTGTGAAAAAATGACTGATTGTGTTCTTGGTGACTTTTGAATTGACACTATAATAGTTAAATATTTTGCACTTAGGTCCAATGAATGCGTCCATGGGGTCAAGCTGGGACAGAGTCATCACAAATTAGCCTTATTTGCAGATGACCTGCTACTTTACATCTCCCAGCCCCTGGTCTCCATCCCTTCGGTCTTAATGGAGTTTGAACGGTTCGGACAATTGAGCAACTTTAAAGTGAATTGCTCCAAAACCGAGGCACTCAATATTTCTTTGCCTGGAGAATTGGTTTCTCATCTATCTAAACAGTTCCCATTTAAATGGAAAGTAGAAGCCATTAAGTACTTGGGAGTCCTTATACCAAAAGATCTTAAACAAATATTCAATTTAAATTATCAACCCCTTTTGACTAACGCGGAATCGGCATTTACCTCCTATAGACAATTAAAGCTATCCTGGTTCGGGAGAATAAACGTAGTCAAGATGGATGTCTTGCCCCGACTCTTATATACTTTTCAGACAGTTCCTGTTCTATTGGATAGAGGTTTCCTCTCCAAAATGCAATCTATGATCCTTAGATTTGTCTGGGGGGGCAAGAGGTCCAGATTGCGAATGAATATCCTATCCTTGCCCGAGACCAGAGGAGGGGTTGGACTACCCAACATACGAGCGTACTTTGAGGCTTCCTCTCTTGTTAGAGCTCTAGATTGGCATTATCATGCGTCCTCCAAGAAATGGGTAGGGGTGGAGCAAGAGGGTTTGGGGATTCCGCTGAAACACCTGCTTTGGATTTCCCCTAAAGACTCCACAGACCTAGTACCTTTGACAGACATGACCAGAAACACCTTGAAGGTATGGCACCTAGTGACGAAAACCCTCCGCTTAAACGACAGACAGCCCTTTGACTCCCCTTTTTTCCAACCCATCTTTCCCACCCGGATTTGACAGGCAGAGATTTTTATGTTGGCGGATTGTGGATGACACCCGAGTAGGACAGACTCTGTCCAGTGGTGGTTTGCCCCCGATGGCAGAGCTACAACTCAAAGAACCTACGAGACCTCTTAAGTGATTCGAATTTCTCCAATACAGAGCATAATTATATTCAGCTGACCACTCTTGCAGGGTAAGATTGACGTCCAACGTATTGGAGAGGTTATTCCAACTGGAGGCTCCACCGAGGCGCAAAATATCATTTCTATACCAGGCCTTAGGGTCCATGAGAGAGCAGGGCACCCTTTACTTCCAACGTGCTTGGGAGAGGGAATTGGGGTGTAGCATTTCAGAAGCTAATTGGCAGAAATGCTTTATATTTACTCACTCACTAGCTAGCGCTTGTTCTGCACAAGAAAGAAGCTATAAGCTGCTCACTAGATGGTACTTGTGCCCGACGACACTCCGGAACATGTTCCCTGGAACCCCTGATACCTGCTGGCGCTGTGGGGAAGAGAAGGGTACAATGATACACATTTGGTGGAGTTGTGGGGAAATCCGGCGGTTCTGGTCTGAGGTTTTCAATGCATACGCCCGGATAACAGGTAAAGAAGCCGAATGCTGCCCAGAATCGGCAATGTTATCCATTTTTCCAGGTCCTATTGGGCTACAGAAGAGGGATATTCTCCGCTTTTGCATCTCGGCTGCTCGTGCTGTGATCCCGAGGTTCTGGAAATCAAGCCGGGCTCCATCTCTACTTGATTGGTTCAAAGAATTGATGGACACATATCGAATGGAGGAGCTCGCAGCTGATGCGTCGGGATCTCGGAACAAATTCTTAGGGATTTGGGTTGAATGGATTCTTTTTCACGACTCTGCAGAATTTAGGAGTATCTTTTCCAGCACAGATAATATGGCTCGACCTCTGGCTGATGGGGAGCCAGTGGGATGAGTACCCTTTCTCCTTCCCATACCTCACCCGTCCCCCCCCCTCCTTTTTTTCTTTTTTTCTTACGTGGCTTTTCTTTCCCAGTATAACTTTTTCTAATGGTTTTTGTTTCTCTTCTCTCTCTCTCTTCTTTTCTATCTCTCTTTTCTTCCCATCTGATACATTCAGTCTAGGTATTTCCTTTCTACGCCTATACCTTCAGAATTCTAGTGAACATTAGACAGGTATCGGAAACTCTGAGCTGTGAGTAGATCATTAATATTTCGGCCTTCCTTTCCGGTACACCAGTCGATAGACTATTCCAACTAGGCCTCAACGGGTAATGACCCACTTACGTGGTCAACCTGTTAGAAGGGGCCAAGTAATAAAAATCATTCTGCTGGGGCTGCTTGTCCCCTTGACATCAGAACATCTCAAAACCCTGAGAAAGGTTGTATACTTGAGTGTTTGGAATTATATTTAGATTGTAGTATATATTGCACCAGAGATAAGCGCAAAAGTAAATTTGCAGCTTATCTTAAAGTTACTAATAACTTTGTGAATTCTCTTTTTGTATATTTTATATGTCTCAAGATTTAGTTAAAAGATTGAATGTATGTCTTTTATATGTTTTTTCAAAATTTAATAAAAATGAGATTAACCATAGTTAAATATTTTAAAATATGATCCCATCACGATCCCAACTTGAAATTTGGTACAGATGTGGCTAAGAGCATAAAAGACACATGGGCAGTTTTGGAAAATTTTTATTAAAATGTTTTTTTCGGAAATGCGTTTCAAAATGTTGCGTTTGCATTCGCATAGGTAAAAAATTAAAATTAACAAATATACTCTTGTGACATATCTGGTGAAAGCCTGGACAGTTCTGAGTAGAATGGTGTTTATTTTGTTTCTCTATCTTATTTCTAGCCCGAGATAAAAAAATTTAAAGTCGTACCAGGCCAAAATTCACCCTTTTTTTAAACTTTAAAAATCTGTAAAAAATTAACTGATGAAGAAAAAAATTCCAAACTTTTAATTTGTAATTAACTAAAGTAGTACTTCATAAAGGAAAAAAAAAAAAAAAATCTAAAGACGTCAGGTAAAAAAAAATATTCATATTTAGATCACTTGATATGGAATGACCCATTGACGCTATTAATAGTAAAATATGTTAAAATATGATCCCATTGCGATCCCAACTTGAAATTTGGTACAGATGTGGCTAAGAGCAAAGCAGACACATGGGCAGTTTTTGAAATATTTAAAGCGCGCCGATTTTTCGGAAATACGTTTTAAAGTTTTGCGCTTGCGATCACATGGGTAAAATATTAACAAAGATCCTCTTGTGACATATCTGGTGAAAGCCTGTATAGTTCTGAGTAGAATGGTGTTTATTTTGTCTCTCTATCTTATTCCTAGCCTTAGTTATGAGGAGAAACGTAAAGGCAGGCAACAGCGAAATTCACACTTTTTCCGAACTTTGAAAATCATTTAAAAAAAAAAAAAATTTTTTTAAAAATTTTTCTCTTCACATTTTGCATTGTCTGACATGCTATTATCAAATAACAAAATCTCAAAAGAATTAAAAATATAGAGGTAATAATCATTGGTTCACTTGACATGGAATGACCCCTGCACAGATACACTGCCTAATAGGCCTGCAACAGATGTACTGTTCCATGGTGCAGGGGGCTCTCGTCTTACCATACAGTGCTCCATACCTGATGTGTACTCCCCTAACATCATTAGCAGTGACGTGTTGAGAAAGGCCTAATTGGGGGCCGAAACGTTACTGCTGCTGTCACCTCACCATCCATGTGTGCTTCACAATAAATCACTTGAAACTGAACCAGATGAGTGCTTGGATTCTATTATAACTACGATAGAGATCACCAGATCCTTTCCTACATAGCACCATCAACCTCCCACCACTAAGTGCTGGGCATAAACGATATAGACACACAATGCATGATACACACACAATGCAAGACACATATAATGCATAATACATACAATACACACACAATTTATGACACACATAATGCATGACACACAATGCATGACAGCAAAAAAAGGAGAAAAAGCACTGCCTATAGGGTGCACACAAAAAAATGTAATCATAATACATAATATGCTATGATCACATGCAAGTAAAATCACGATCAAGCAAGTAAAAATTATTAAACCAAAATATCTGTGGCGCCCCTATGGCAAGGCGCCACAGGAGGTACTGCACCCAAAACCGAATGTGTAGTGCCTCCGTAGTCATGGATATAGGGTTTTATACAGAGTCTATCATAAGCACCCATACACTAGCATTCAGTAGGTCCAGGGGGTGGAGCCTAGAGTAGAGCGGGAGACTGAAGTGACAGTTAGTTAGTCAGCGAGAGAGGAGCAGGAGGACGAACGTCAGGAGACTAAGTCTCTTAGAGGGGGGCACCTCTTTGGAGAGGGGTGACCCAGAAACCGGAGGGGACAAACCAGGACCGTTGGAGCCGGCTGGGGAGTCCGTGGTCGACACCCGGCAGACCGGAGCCGAGGCAGTCAGTCAGTCTATCCCTGGCTGCAAACCGACAAGCTGTGGGACCGATATAAGGAAACCATAGCATCACGGACTGAATCCCTACCTCTGTTCCAAATTGGGTCCAGGACACTTTAGGGAAAGGATCGAATTCTGGTGGCGGGAGGATTAGCTTGTTGTCACTCCCGTCCGTACCGGTAAGGAACCGACTGTACCTAACAGTAACAGACCAGGGGACTGGCGAAAGGGCTCTTTGGTGTGGTTAATGAGAGTTTAAGAGGAACCCAGAAAGCTATTGCAAAAGGGACCACCGACTGAGAGGAGAAGAAGGAGGATATGGATGATAGACACTCTGGGATTCTGGACAGCACAGAGGTGAAGTCTGGGTCAGAAAGATAGATCCAAGTGTTATCAGCATACAGGTGGTACTAGAATCCATGGGACTTTATGAGTTGTCCTAGCCAAGGGTATAGATGGAAAAAAGGAGTCCCAGGACAGAACCTCGAGGGACCCCAACAGAGAGGTGATGGGGCAAAGAGGTAGTGTGGGAGGTACAAAATGTGCGGTTGGAAAGCTAGGAGGAGATCCAGGAGAGAGCAAGGTCAGTAATACCAATGGAAGAGAAGATCTGTAATAGGAGGCAGTGGTCGACTGTGTGGAATGCAGAGGACAGGTCAAGAAGGAGGAGGATGCAGAACTGTCTGTTAGTTTTGGCGGTAAGTAAATCTTTAGTAATTTTGGTTAAGGTGGTTTTAGTGGAGTGGTGGGGGCGGAAGCCAGATTGAAGGTTGTCAAAGAGAAGGTTAGATGAGAGGCGGGAGGAAAGTACAGTGTGAACATGCTTTTCAAGACGTTTGGAGGCGAACGGGAGAGCGATATGGGGCAGTAGCTGGATGTGGAGGTCGGGTCAAGGGATGGCTTCTTTAAGATAGGTGTAATTGTTGCGTGTTTAAAAGCGGAAGGAAAGTTACCAGAGGTTAGTGATAGATTGAAGAGGTGGGTTAGGGCTGGGATAAGTGTGGTGGTGAGGTTGGGGAGGAAGTGGGAAAGGATAGGGTCCGATGCACAAGTGGTGAGGTGTGTTTTGGAGAGGAAGTGTGCAAGTTCTCCTTCAGTGATGGAGGGGAGGAGGGTAAGTGGGGGAGTGGAGTGGTCTGGTATACATGGGGTTTGTGGTGGTTGGGCAGCAAAGACTTGTCTGATCTGATCAATCTTGCTGGTGAAGTGTGTTGCAAAGTCTTTTGCAGAGATATGAGAAGTAGGAGGGGGCAATGGGGGGCAGAAGAGGGAGTTAAATGTGTTGAATAACTGCCTGGAGTTGTGGGACAAAGAGGATATGAGGGTAATGAAGTAATTCTGTTTAATGGTGGTGAATGCTGACTTGAATTTGAGCACTGCTTCTTTGAATGCTGTGAGTCTTCATGCAAGTGTGTTTTCTTCCAGGGCCGCTCAGCAACCCTAGACTCTTGCCGCAGCTTTTTAGGGGTGTCTGTGTGCCAGGGTTGTCTGTTAATTCATCGTGTTCTGCCATGAACGAGAGGGGCAACTGCATCAATCGCTGCTGTGACTGTAGAATTGTAGAAAGTGGGGACGTTATCTGTGTCGTGGAGTGAGGACATGGAGGATAGTGGTAGAGTCAGAGAGTATGGTAGATGAGTGTCAACAAGTGTGAGGTTTCTGTGAATGTGTGCGAGTTGGTAGACATGGGTGGCAGGTGAGGAGGACAATGATGAGAAGGGAAGTAGATGGTGGTCAGAGAGGGGGAGAGGGGAGGTTGTTGGCTTAGTTATTGAGCACAGGCGGGTGAAGACGAGGTCTAGTGTATGTCTTTCAGTGTGGGTGGCTGTGGAAGACCATTGAGAGAGGCCAAAGGATGAAGCAAGTGACAGGAGTTTGGAGGCTGTTGACTGGTTGGTGTCAATGGGGATGTTGAAGTCACCCATAATGATGGTGGGAATGTCAACAGAGAGAAAGTGAAGAAGCCAGAAAGCGAATTGGTCAAAGAAGGCAGTGGAATGGCCTGGGGGTCAATAAATGACAGCCACTTGGAAGTTGGAAGGAGAGTAGATATGAACAGAGTGCACTTCAAAGAATGAGAGGATAAGGGAGGGAGGATGAGGAATTGGGTTGAAGGTGCAGTTGCTAGATAGGAGAAGACCAACTTCTCCACCATGTTTGTTGCCAGTGCGAGGTGTGTTGGTGAAGTCGAGGCCGCCATAGCACAGCGCAGCAGGGCAGGCCGTGTGAGAGGGTGTCAGACATGTTTCTGTGAGACCCAGGAAGGAGAGTTTGCAAAAGGTAAAGAGGACATGAATGAAGTGGAGTTTCTTACAGATGGTACGGGCATTCCAGAGCACTCTAGGGAGAGAGCTGGAGAGGGGGTCAGTGGAATCGGTTTTATATTTAGAAGATTTCAGTTGTTTCCTGCAGGTGTGGGGTGATAGGAGGGAGGAATAGTGTGTAATGTTGGCTGTGGAGGTCCTGGGTTGGGAGATATGTCGCCGGCTGATAGTAGAAGCAAGGAGAGAGCAAGCAGGTGGGAGGATGAAAGTGGCCGGATTGTTTTGTGTTTCTGCAGGAGAGGTGTGAGATTGAGAAGCAGATCAGCAGAGGAGCTCAGGTGGAGAGGTAAGAGCGATGGTGAGATAAATGTTTGTGATGGGAGTGATGGGTTTTGGGGGTAGTGGGAGAGGGTAAAGATTAGTGAAGCAGTTACTGTTAGGACATAGGTAAGCATGGTGAAAGTGTTAGTGGGAAAGTAAGGTAGCAAAGACAGTCAGCAGACGGGTATAGCTGGTACCTTCTGGTTTATTTCTGGGATATTTCTAGACACTTAAGAGACACTTGAGGAGACACGGGAGGAGACCCACTGTCAAAGGAGAACTCCGAGCATCATTTATATACAACTTAAAGAGTCCACAAAATGAGTTCAGCTGACCAGAGGGGAGGGCCAGGAGAGGTGTATGTTACACAGTGCAAGCAGGGTAAGTTAAGTTGTGTTTTCTTACACAGCTCGGCGTATAGTATCACACAGGATAGGATTAGATACATGAATGATACGTGCAGGTCAGACAGTTTTCAGTTTGTAGCGTAGCTTACCTGTGAATGAGATGGATTGATAGATGAGATGACAATGCAGACCATGTAATACAGAATTACATTTTCTGAGATATTCTATTATATATTTCTCCTAAGAGACACTTGAGGATACATGGTAGAAGACTCATGGGGACACGAGAGAAGACCCATGGACAATATGCATAATATTCACACACAATGCATGGCAAACAAATTGCATGATACACACAAATGAGGATACATACAAATCATGATGCATACACAATGCATGATACACACATACAACACATGACAGACAATGCATGACACACAATGCATGACACAGACACAATGCATGATACACACAATGAATGACACACATAATACATGACACACAACATGCGACACACACAATGCTTGATACACAAAATGCATGACACACAGTGCTTGATACACACAATGGATGATATGAACACACAATGCATGTCTAACATACACACTTTAGAATACCTACCAGTCTTTTTCTAAGTTGTTCAAGATTCCCTCCTGCTACAGGACCTATGGTGCTTTCAAGGTCACATGACTGTTATGACACCACAGGTCCTGAAACCCATTCCACCTTGGAGACTATATTGATAATGCAGAGCTGCTATTATCAATGTAATTTCTTCTGCAAATGCTGTTTATGTATGGCTGTGGGGGAAATAGTTGATGGCCAAACAAGGATTTGATGTATGCCCACTTTTATTTCTGAGCAGGCTTTTGTAATCAAAGACACCGATGAAAATTTTCATGAAAAATCATAAATTCCTAAGTTATTTCTACATCCTTTGCCTGCACGTATACCTCATCTTCTTCAGAGTAGCAGCCTGAAACAGGATGCCGTTTCCATCTACAAATGGTTCCAATGGCAGATGGTGACGTGAGAAAGGTAATTAAGGAAAGGAAGAAGGTCTCATTGACAACTACAACCCCTTACTGAGAGCTTGAGCCTCAAACAACATAATCAGACATATCGGCACCTGTGAAAAAGTATAAATATTGGGGTGTGCATAGCTTCCACAAATAAGGTAGACATAAATTCAGTCTCAAGATATCGGGACCCACAGAGTCCATATTTTCCTTTAATTGTGGGATGTGCCTATCAGCTCCAAATTAATATCTACCAGCTGAAACATAGTACACACATTATGTTTCTTATCTATGAACAGATACCATAAATTTATATTAGGAAGTATGACAGGAATACCTCTTGTCTGGGACACTCAAAGTAGAAGATATGAGGAAAACTGGGATTCCATATTTCTCTGTAGTTCTGAGCCTATCCCACAGACAGACAGCCCCACTTGAGGTCACCAAGGGTTTGGTCAAGTGACGGGTTAAAAGGTATCCACCATATTTATTCAGTGTTCACTGCCAGGCAGATTATGTTGTGATACGTGTTGGAAGTGACCGGAAGGTCCTGTCTCTACAGCACCTTCCATGTGGCTGCCAGTGACCAAAAAAATTGTTAACTTAATTATGTCTGTCTGTGTATACTTTTTGTATTCCTACCTGTATTTGCACATCTGACTATCATATCTGTAAATCCATTGTGTAAATAGTGTTATCTAGTGTGCCATTAAGGCGATTAAATATATAACTTAATCCTGGATTGCTCTATTATCTCGATCCACGAATCCACATGTCCGTGTTGTCGATTTAATATTATATGCTACCGGGCTAGTTTCTAGCACAAAATAACCTGTTAACGGACCGGGCGTTTATTTAATGAGGAACTGGTGGCAGTCCTATCAGATGGGCAGGACTCTGTTTCACTGGAGCTACTGAAAAGGGTCTCCCAGTCTGTCAGGGTTGTGAGCGAGTGTGGCGTCAAGCTGGAGGTTGCTTGAATCACCCTCTTTCACTCTGCCTCCTAGTGCCCACGTGGACAGAGGGTATCTGTGTTAAACTGTGCCATGCCGACCTTATGTACCCCCAAGGAGTGTGGAATGTCACGTGTTGACGATACCGTATTGCATGACCCCAATGTATTAGACCTCATGGCATAGCTGCAAGGTGCAGTTCATCACAAATACGATCAGTGGTGATGAAGTACTCCCATAAACATTAGTTAGCTGTTGGCTGGATAATCGTTTATCTGACAGCTTTGTCTCCCAGCTCCTTCAATACGCAGCAATGCTTGGCTCAGTTGAGCTGTTCTATGTATTCGACTCTAGCAGCATGGCATCTACTGTCGGAGAAGAAGTTGTCAGCTGATCACATTGATATTGCTGTGTTTGGCTGAATATACTACATTGTATTTGGGAAGTTACAGTTTTGACCAGCCGATATATATCTGTCCCTCAGGGGCGACATATACATGGTGCAACAGGGGCTCATTTCCACCTTCAGAGCAGGTATAATTCTGCATTATAAAAAGGCCCATATACTGATTTTGCACATGGGCCCTTTTCTATCAGTGTCCTCCAGTGCTGTCCGGTATAGTAGAGCTTGAACATGCTATGGGGAAGTTCTAGTGACTATTATAAGGAAGGAGGTCATATTGTGGATTATGCTGAACGGGGAATGAGGGTTTTGTTTTTTTCCATTATTCCTAATGGTCACATGAGCTGGGTGGCCCTCAGACCACAATTTATATCAACTCATTCCTTCTATATCAAATGCTTTATGACTCCAACACTGCCCTAAAGAGTAATATACTGGACTATCACTGCCAAGGTCACCTAGCTTTCATCAATGATCCAACATTTTGGATAAGGTGTTTTTGACCAGAGTTGCATTATTATTATCATTATCAATTCAACATTAGTGACCCTCAATATGTCTGAAAGAATGAAAAGTAACCAATATGCCCTTCTCTACTTCTCACAAAAAAAGAAAAAAGAGAATGGAGGTTTCAGAAAATCATCCTCAACAAAAGAAAAACACAAGAGCGCTGTGCAACAAACCTCCGAGATGGAGGCCAAAAACCTGAAGAAGTCGGAGAGCCCCAAGTCTGGGACACTTAGCAGATTGTTTAAGCAGAAGGTTTGTAGAGACCGTTAGAAAACACTGACTTACAACAGATGGTTCAAGGACTTTCGGGTCCTCACAATAATTATCCATCTGTAAAACAGTGTCTCTGGGTCATTCACTAATCCACTAAGGTCATGACACCCCTCAACTGTATGTGAGTATTAATTATACTAATGAACGTCATCACATTGGCGACAACCAACTCATCGAAATAAACTCACGTCATCCCTGGAAGTTCTGTGTCCTCTAATGAAAACTAATTGCCGGTCAGATAGTAGGTCTCACCTTTAGGGTGCATGGGCTGAAAAGTAAAATCAATCCCTTTGTTTAATCATAGTGGGAAAGGCTGTTATCTACTGGTAGAAATACTGCATCTACTTGTGGGACAAATGGTCTTTTATTTTCCAAGAAGGGAATGGAAAGCTTATCCTAGAATTCCTAAATACAAATGGGAATTTGACAGTATTAGGAAAATTTCATATTACAAGAAATTATAGATACTCTATGTAACTGCATAATAGATGAAAAAACATATTTGAACTGTTTTATTAAAATTCAAGGTAAAAAGTATGTGTTTCGTCCTTGACAAATGGTCTTCTTCAGGTAAAAATATATATAGAACTGTATACCAACGCCATTAAGTAATTGGGATACCATTGGAACGTTCGCATCGGGGCCCATGAGCTTCAATGACATCAATGGTGAAAGCTCCTCTTTACTAACATTTACCTAATTCATCATAACAATCAGAAGATAATCACTTATTGTGTTTCTTCACACACTACAAACATGGTAATTGCTCTTCAGATTCATTTGATGTATTTTTATTTCCTTGACAGTCAAAAAAAGATGAGCAGCAGACAGGCGGCAAAGTAAGTAAATGTTGTGATCCATTCTGTCCGTCTGCTTGATTTACATTATAAGCTTATTAATATTCTTTAATTAATACATAATAATGAGCGATAACGATCCGGCCTGTCACAGATTCTCAATTGTAGACGTACACACATAGAGGGATATAATGCACTAGTAGCAGTTATTATGTGAGATGTCTACGGACTATACTTTATAAATAGGGTGACTTCTTTCTGGGGCTGTCACTATTCAGAGCCTGGACTGGCAGCCACTTATTGTATGAGGACACAATCACAGATCACACTGCTGTGTCTGATCATTAATCGCTCATTGTTCAGCTCCTGCCACAATCTCCAGACATATCATCAGTGGTATCAAGAGGAGACATACACTAATAATGAGGAATGGGGTCATCTGTGAGGCAGATATTAGAGGAGATAGATATGTAGATAGATCAATAGATAGATAAATAGATAAAGTAGAGACAAATTCATAGATATGAGAATATATCAATAAATAAATAGAGTAGAGATAGGTACAGTAGATAGATATATAATTATGTAGATAGATATGTAGATAGAGAGATAGATAAATATGTAGATAGATAGATAGATAGATAGATAGATAGATAGATAGATAGATAGGTACATAATGTAGATACAGTGGATACATAAGTAGATATATAAATGGATAGATGATAGATCAATAGATAAATAAATTGATTACTAAATAAATTAATAGATAGGTAAGTAGGTAGAAGATGGATAGATTAAGCAATAGATTGATATGTGTAAGGGCGGCTTCATACTACAGTGTTATTCTTTCCTGGGCTGTCAGGGATGAACCTGACAGCCGCGGACTGGATCAGCACACAGAACTGGAGGGCTAATATGCCCTCCGGTCTGGTATGCAGCTGCACACAGCTCCCACTGCTGATAGGTCAGGATCGTGGCGCCGCGATCCTGACCTATCAGCGGCTGCAGCTGTGTGCAGCTGCATACCGGACCGGAGGGCAAATTAGCCCTCCAGTTCTGTGTGCTGATCCAGTCCACATGCAAAAAATAGTAATGGTGGTCTGATTAGGAGCGCTCTAAGGATCAGACATATAAGATGTGTTAATAAATGGCAAACCTTTTATTAATTTCTTAGTTCCCCTCACAGCTCCACTAGGCCTTTCAACTGTATGAAACAGTCTTCATCAGTCTGCGGCTGTCAGGTTCATCCCTGACAGCACCGAATCAGATCACACCGCAGTGTGAAGCCGCCCTAAGATTTATTAATAGTAGTAGTATAATAATAATAATAATAATAATAATAATAATACTGCATTAAGTATTTCATGTTTATGTTGGTATGATTTATTACTCTAATACTAAACGCTCTGTACTAATGACTAATCTCCGTTGTAGGTTGTGGTAGAGCAGTCTGTTGTGTCTGTGTCTGTAAACTCAGAGAAGTCCTCCCCAGAACAGGTTTTAATCCAGGACCCCAAATCCTCTGATGTCCCAACACAGATCACAGCCTCAGAAGGGGACGGCAAAGCTGCTAAAGAGTCCACAGCCTCGAGACCCAAGTTGTTCTGGAGGAAGGTCAGTACAATCAGATACAAGGAGGACCTGAGGACCCTAAGGTTATGTGTTTGGGGTTTTATATATATATATATATATATATATATATATATATATATATATATATATACATATATATTTATTTATTTATTTTTTTAATAAATTCGACGTGGGCTTTGCCATATGTTTGTATGCCAGCCAGGTACAGCAGGCAGGTATGGGCTGCCCCCAACCCCCAGCTGCCTAGTTGTACCCGGCTGGGAACCAAAAATATAGGGAAGCCCTTTTTTTATTTCATGAATTTTATTAAATAATGAAATAAAAACGATGTGGGCTTCGCCCTATTTTTGTGCCCAGACAGGTACAAGTAGGCAGCTGGGGGCTGGAATCCACAGCGCAGGGTGGCCCAAGCTTTTTGGGCCCCCCCGCTGCAAATTGCAGTCCGTAGACGCCCAGAAAATGGTGCATTCATAGAAGCGCCATCTTCTGGGGCTGTATTCGACTCTTGCAACGGCCCTGGTTAAAGAGTTAAAAAAAAAATCACAACACAGAGAAAAATCATTATTAGAAATAAAACAAAACACATTGGGGACTCCATCTTTATTCAAGTAAAACCTCCACCCTCTGACGTAGTCCAAAGGAGTCTTCTTCTTTAGCTCAGCTACATCTCTTGTAGAGATGTAGCTGAGCACCTGGCCGTGAGAAAGTTCATCTGAGTTCATGCTGTCAAGCATGAACTCCGATGAACCCTGCGACAGCACCGCTGGCTATTTCAAAGGAACAGCTGATGTTCTCAGCTGATCGTTTGAAATAGCGGGCGGGAAAGCCAGTGGTGAATAGACTCTTTTTCCACTGGTTATGTCAAACGATCAGCTAAGAGCATCAGCTGCTCCCTTGAAATAGCCGGCGGGAAAAAGCGCTGGCGCGGCTCGCAGGGCTCTGTCAGCGGTGATTCGCCATGACAGCGGCCATCCCATAGGCAGTTGAGCTGGGGCTGACAGCGCTGTGTACGGCGCTATGGTCCCTGCTCTTTCTGGTGGTGTAGAGCTCTGGCTGCTGTGGTCTTTTTACCTCCGGCTTCTGCCTGTAGTGCAGCTGCAGCCAGAGCTGTAGTACCCCGCCAGGAAGAGCAGAGAGCAGAGCGCCGTACACAGCGCTGTCAGCCCCAGGTCCACTGCCCATGGAACGGCCGCTGTCATGGCGAGTCACCGCTGACAGAGCCCTGCGAGCTGTGCCAATAATTTTTCCCACTGCCTGTTTCAAAGGAACAGCTGATGCATATTCTCAATAAGTTTGACGTGTCACATGACCCTCCTCCCTTTGAAAAAAACAAAGTTGGATCCAAAATAGCCGACTTCAAAATGGCCTCCATGGTCACCACCTGTCTGAAAAGTTTACCCCCCCCCATATACTAATGTGCCACAAACAGGAAGTTGAGATCACCAACCATTCCCGTTTTATTTAGGTGGATCCATATAAATGCCCCACCCTGTATATTTTGTTTATTCATGGCTATATTCTTAGGTAAATTGTAAGTGAGCCTGTGAGAGGGTGATCGGGTTCCTACCCCTGAAGGCTATGTGTCCACAGGACATTTTTCCAGCAGTCCTGAACGCAGTAAAACCGGTCCTAATTTCAAGGATCTCTAGAGTCCTTGCCAAAAAATTTGCTGCGTTAAGGTCCTGTGTTTTTATTGTGTTTTTCTTGCGTTTTTGCTGCGTTTTTGCTGCTGCGTTTTTTCAGCATTTTTGCCATTGTCTGCAGTAAAAACACAGGAAAAATAGAACATGACCATTCTTTGCCATCTGCAGCAAAACCTGAGGGGTTTGACCTTATTTGACACTTGCAAAACCAATGTGTGGGCACAGCGTTTCTGTGAAACACATTAGTTTTGCTGAGAAGCCCAACCGCAGGTACAAATTAACATAAATTACCATAAATCCAAGGGTAAACTGCAGCAGAAAACGCCTCAAAAACGCAGGAAAAACGTCCTGTGGGCACATACCTGAAGACACAGGCATAGTGTTGTATATATATGTTTAAAGTATAATATAATGGTAATAATGTTCATAGGGAATGTAAATAGGAACATCACCATCTAGTGGCCAGTTTAGATAATGACTAGAAATAGATGACAGAAGTATAGGAAGTCGATAAAGTGTAATCTCCGCTTACATTTTTATTCAATAGTATTGTAGAGCAAGTGGTTTTAAAAAAACTTTTAAATATACTTCATAAGTGAAATCTGGAAAAATAACCCTTCTAGAAGATGTCCCCACTAATCTCTTTCTAAACCTGACATATGCTGTTTGTCAGTGGAATACCTCTTTAGCTCCACACACTGAATACGGTCATATAAGAGTGGGGGGGCATACACAGCGTTCACAATACAGCTGATCAGAGTCTCAGGTTACCTCACTAAGGGACAGTGCTGAGCTCAGGCTGTCAGCACACAGCTCCTGTGATCATTCGATCTGGCTCTTCTCCATTCACATGAGCTCTGCTCCGTGCTATCAGCTGATTGCACAGAGCAGAGCGATATGAATGAAGAGTAGTCAGATAAGATCACAGGAGCTGTGTGCGGACAGCCTGACCTCTGCGCTGTCCCTACCTGAGGTAACCTGAGTCTCTGATCAGCTGTAAATGCTGTGTTGGGCCCGCCCCCCACCCTTATATGGCCGTATTCATGTGTGGAGCTGAAGACGGATTTCCCTGATAACCAGTATATGTCAAGTTTAGAAACAGTCTAGTTGTTACATCCTTTGGAAGGTTTTTGGAAGGGTTTATTCTAGATTTTACTTATGAAGTATATTTGAAAGTTTAATAGAATCACTTGCACTACATTAATATTAAATAAAAATTTAAACAGCGATTACACTTTAAGTTGTGTGCATAGCCCATAAGGGGAGGTGCCAGTCACAGGGAACAGTACTGACTCTATCTTAGATGTTCAGATAGGTTTTGACTACAGTTTAGATTCTGCAGGCCAAGTTTTCCTAACAGGCTGAAGTTAGTGGGTGATTGTTAACACTAATGCAGAACAGTGACTGTGAGACAGTGTGATCCAAGGAAACAAACGGACTCACGGATGGTTAACGTGTGAAGCTAATTTGTGGCAGGAGCGGGCATCCTCAGTAGAGATAGTTCCAGAGGAGAACGCTTGGCATAGGCTTGGGTGAACATGGCCGATAAGGGAACGGATGTAAGACAAAGGTGGCCCACCTTAGTAGTGCTGGCACTTTGCATATGGCAAATCATTGTGGGTAGAAAGAAAAGGAGCCACTGAGGGCAAAAACGACTATTACGCATGGTTCCGTGATGCTAGGCTGGATGGCAGTAAATGGACTTAGAACTCCAGCGGAAACAACTGCTGAGGGGAAGGAAAGGTATGCGTGTCCAATGGTATCCTATACTAAAAGACTGGAACTACTGACAAGAGACGTGAGGCTAGAAACGGACAAATAATCCCAAATCTAGAGACTGTAATAATAGACGTACTGTAAGCCGGGTCCCTGACCCTTTCTGGCAGGGGTGAGGGATCCACCTGTGTGTCTGGAGCATTCTGCACCGGAGCACTAGGCTCTTTGCTGGAACTTTCACATTCCCTTGTCCCCTCTTTCTTTCAAAGATGAAAGGCTTTCTTCATGGAGAGTCTGCGATCATACGGTTCATTCCCCGCCATACTTCTGAGATCCCTTGGATCCAGCAAGTTAATTGTGTTGTACTAAAAGAAACCTTGAAAAAGAACCTTGAGCTTCAATTTCTGTCTTTACTAGGGGAAGTAATATGCAATAAAAAAGAACAGGGAGCACACATGAACAGGACCTGGTGGTCTAGGAGGTTAAGACTATGTTTGAGTCAAACCCATTGGGGTTGTGCGCCCCTGCACAACCCTAGTTTGAGTGTGGAGGTGAGGAGACTCAGAGATTTGTGCCGTACTGCTCTTCCTGGTGCGATTATAAGACCCGATCGCATGACGCGGACAGGCGTCACCGGAACTCACGTCACCACAAGTCCTTTACTCAGATAGGAGATGTTGCTGCGCCCGGAGCAGCTCCAGCCGCACACCCACAATGGGGAAGCAAAAAAAGATTGCTGTCTTTAGGAGCACTGAGGCAAAAGGAGATGTATTAGAAATGATTAAAGGCACAAACCTTTACTAAAACTTCTTTGCATCCCACAATGTCTCGATAGCGACATACTATCTTCCTCAGGTGCTACCTGTCTTACTGGTCTTTACTGGGGGAAGGACCTAGGTCTCTCAAGTCATCAGTGACATGCAGCCGCTCGAGGTATGACCTGCACGACACAGACCCTCACAACCAGTCAGGTCCACACCACCACCAAACACAACATCCCCCACTGTGTTTGGGTGGATGGGGCATCTAAGGACTGAGCCTCGACCATGGCTACAGCCCTGGGACACCCTCACAAGTCCCCTCCATGGATGAAAAGCCCCCAACACATGAATGGTGTCAGGAGACTTTACTGGTGCCATAACACACAGGACTCATGGTAGCACTCACCTTTTCTTCTCCAGACAATCATTTTTCCAGATATATGGCCTTCATCAGAGAAAATACCAAAATAACTTTACCCCAGCCCTCTTCAGTCCAATCCTGATATCCAGCTGCTGGGGCAAATTGAAGAAGTCTTGAAAAATAAGAGACAGTTCTGTAAATATTGGGTCTTTACATAAACTTTTCAACAAAAAAAGTTTAAAACCTTATTAGATGCGGATAAGTGTACTCCAGTAATGATAGGAACATCTGACTAAAAGATCTAAAAACACTGAATTGTGTGAACACCAAACTTTGAGTTAGCGATCCTGGGACGAGCTTACGGCAGCTACCAATCCACCAGGATGTCTTCCTCAGTCCTCCTAGGAACTGAACTGCTGTACCTAGGATGAGCTTAGCACAGCTTGTTCCTCCAGGTACTCTTCACAGTCCTCTTGGGAACTGAACTAACTCCGCCCCAGACCAGGATGTATAGGGGAGCTCACCCTGAAGCCGGGTCTTGGTCTTTCCCTTTAGGCCTGGAGGCAGAAAGGTGTTGTGTGCTTGGGTTTTGCCTGGTGTAAAAAACCCTTCTGTTGCTCTCGAGCATGACACTACCACCTGGGGGCGATAATGACACTGTGGCACTTGGTCCCTGGGGTGCCATATTAGTCTCCTAGAATAAAACAAATCTACATTTTGAGCATTGTTGAAATAATATTCACCTGTGTAGACATGAGAAGGCAGGTCAGAACAATAGAACAATCCTTGTATTGTTATGAGATCTCTGTGTGCTGCTCCGTGGACTCGTCACATGTGATGTTTCTTTTCACACAATCCAGAAATTAGGAACATTGTGTCAACCGGAGAATTATTTTTAATATGGAAGGTTTTTAATTTTTTAATAATTGGATGATGATGATATTATTAGAGTCCCTATTGCAGTAAATGATTCCGTATTCTTTGTAGAAGCCATAATGACCTAATTAATGTGTACAGCCTTAACCCTATTAATTAGGTTGTTATGGCTTCCTCTAGGAATATAGTTTTTTTATACTAGGAATACAGAGTTTTTTTAAGGAAAAAAATACACCTGTACAGTGGCATAACTACAACAGGTGCATGGGGATGCAAAAGTCCCTTTGGCCTATAGAAAAAGACTAATGCTAATAAAGATTTGCAATAATTGGAGGGCCCGTTGGAGCTTTTGCATTGGGGCCCATGAGATGCAAGTTACACCTCTGGTCCTGGAAGATTGTTTCCAGAACACTTAGAAGTCGATCAAATTCATTGCTATTTTAACACCACTTTACTCTTCTTATGTTCAGTGTCTGTTATTTTTTCCTGCACCAGGTTTTAAAAGATGTAAATTAATGTGCTTGATACTTCTTTAAGCAAACTAAGCTAAGCATTAACCAACAAATAGGCTTTCTAAAAAAAATCCTCCAACATGCTGCAAAACTGTTTCGGGGAAAAGAAAAATTGCTTAAAAGAAGGTGCATTTCCTAAAGCGACTTCCATTTGAAAAATATTGTCATTTTTTACTTTCTCAAAAAACTTGTGTGTACACTTAGGGTCTTTTCACATCTGCATTTTGGCTGCGTTTGCGTTTGTATGCGTTTTTACCGCTAAAAACACATCCAAACACATGTGTTAACACACCCATAAGCTGCAATGCAAAACGCATAGCAAACACAGCCAAAAACGTGGGCTGCTGCGTCTAGGGGTCTTGCGTTTTTGCATGCGTTTGCAATGCATTTTGCATTGCAGCCTATGGGTGCGTTAACACATGTGTTTTGATGCATTTTTAGCGGTAACAATGCATACAAACGCAAGCAAATGCAGCCCAGCCTTAGATGTCAACTGGGCCTTAGTCTAAGGTTGTATTCACACACTGTGATTTTGCTGCGTTTTTGAGGTGTTTTTTACCTAGGTTTTATGCTAATCTAATGGTGGGTTTACACACACCAATTTATCTGTTCAATATCTGAACAGATCTCTGGTTGCAGTGAAATCATGGATACATTGCTCCATGTTGTACACAGCCACAAAATGGAGCAATGTATCCATGATTTCACTGCAACCAGAGATCTGTTCAGATATTGGACTCAGATATCTGTGTGTGTGAAGTGGCCTTAAAGGGGCCGTCACACGCAATGATTTGTTGTTAGCGATCTCAGTCAAGCGACATCGCTAACAACATCGTTCACATCGCTGGTGAGCTGTCACACAGGAAGATTCAGCAGCGATGTGGACCAGCGAGGTCGCTGGTAACCATGGTATACATCGGGTTACTAGGCGTCGCGCGGCGCTTAGTAACCCGATGTTTACTATGGATACGAGCTCCTAGAATAGGCTGTGCAGTGCTGGGAGCTCGCTGATCGCTGGTCTCCCGCTGTCACACGCAGCGATGCTGCATGTCCAGCGGGCGACTGTCGGTAGATTTGTGAACATGTTTACAAATCTGCGATCAATAATCAACGACTAATCATTGATCGTTGACAGGTGTCACACACAACAATGTCGTTCACTACATCGCTGCAACGTCACCAAAAATGTGATGTATGTACGATATTGTTTAAAAAATCGTTGCGTGTGACGGCCCCTTTTGTTTCCTAGAAAAACCTATGTGATTCAGGGAAAAACTCTTAACACACATCGGTTTAACTGTTTTTCAGAAACTGAAACAGACACAGGTTTTGCTGCATTTTTAAAAGAATGAGCATGTCAGTCAGTGGCGTAGCAACTGTTTGTGGCGCCCAGGGCGGTCGAAAAATTTGCCACCCCTTTGGTTGTTGATAATCCGGAAGTATACATAGTATACACTGTCTGCCCCTATATACAAGAATATAACTACTATACTAAAACATAAAGAGAAGGGGTGCAATTGGGGGTAAGTATTGGGCCAAATGGCCACTCACTTATTGGGGTTGTCACTGTGCACCGCCACCTCTGCACAACCCCAGTGTATGGCAACAAGCAGGACTCAAGGAGGGCCCGGGGCCGGAGCAATTTTTTGTCGCTGTACTGTGGAGTTCATAGTGTAATATAAATGCAAAAACCTTTATTCTTAATATTATGTCACAATACCGGGATCTGAGGATCTTCTATTTGGAGGTCAGGGGCTCTCTGATGTGCTGTCGCTGCCTGTCTCGCTGTCGTCCTCTTTTGACACTGCAGTGCGGTGGACAAGAGAGCATTAACTGGTTAATAACAAGAAGTATGGAGTGTACTAAGTGAGCCATAAATCCTCCCCATACCAGTAGGATTACTATATGGATTTTATTATTAGCGTACGGACACACTGGTGTGAAACTCTGATGGGTGCAATGTGTGATTTTCTCGCATTGCAATCAATCTCTGAGAGCACAATGACGAGTGTCGGACGCTTTTTTTCTCATCCAGATTCAGGATGAGAAAAAAGTTGCAACATGTTGCGACAGTATGAGATTCCCGCATGAGACTTGCCAATGCAAGTCTATGTGTCTGACAAAATCACGGGCCGCACACAGACCATCCGAGAGGTATCAGTTTTTTTCACAGATACATTCTCATTCTGTAACTGAGACAACTGTAAAATGTTCCTGTAAATGATTATACAGTAATAGCTGCTGAGAAAAAACATGGATGTCACACAGATGTGATCTGAGAGAAATGTTGGACACTCGCACAGCAGTTGCCAAACGGACCAAAAAACGGATGTCACTCATCCGACTCTCCTGGATGAGAAACGGACCGATTTTAAGGCGGCGGGAGACAGTGTGCCACCATGTCCTCAGCTCCGTGCTGTCCACAGACAGTATATGGTACACTGTCTGTGCACAGCACAAAGATGAAGACATGGTGGTACACAGCACGGAGCTGGGGACATGGTGGTACACTGTCTGTGCACAGCACGGAGCTGAGGACATGGTGGTACACTGTGCACAGCACGGAGCTGAGGACATGGTGGTACACTGTCTGTGGACAGCACGGAGCTGAGGACATGGTGGTACACTGTCTATGCACAGCACAGAGCTGAGGACATGGTGGTACACTGTCTGTGGACAGCACGGAGCTGAGGACATGGTGGTACACAGTGCACAGCACAAAGCTGAGGACATGGTGGTACACTGTCTGTGCACAGCATGGAGCTGGGGTCATGGTGGTACACTGTGCACAGCACGGAGATGAGGACATGGTGGTACACTGTGCACAGCACGGAGCTGGGGACATCCCAGAAGAGGCACAATAACCACAGACAGGCGGCGGGAGAACAATGAGCTCGCCCAGGAGAACTACAACTCCCAGCACCCAACACACTGCCCAGAAACCATACAGTAATGCCAGAACAGGCAGGAGAACTACAATTCCCAGCTTGCCACACCCTGCCAACACAGGAAGGTGGAGGCTGGCGCATGGAGGCAGAGACACCTGGTACAGCCGCCATTATCACCACACACAGCCCCACTCCTCCTGCGCACCCGTCCTCCTCTCCTCTGTCCCTCCTGAACCCCAGTCCTCCTTTCCTCCTGCACCCTTGTCCTCCTCTCCTCTGTCCCTTCTGCTCCTCCTCTGTCCTCCTGCATCCTCTCTCCTCGTCTCTCTCCTGCACCCTGTCCTCCTCTCCCCCCGTCCTCCTCTCCTCTGTCCTCCTGCACCCCGTCCTCCTCTCCTCCTGCACCCCTCCTCCTGCGTCCCTGCCCCCGTCCTCCTCCCCTCTGTCCTCCTGCACCCCCTCCCCCTGCTCTGTCCTCCTGCACCCCCGTCCTCCTCTCCTCTGTCCCTCCTGCTGCTCCTCTGTCCTCCTGCACCCCCGTCCTCCTCTCCTCTGTCCTCCTGCACCCCCATCCCCCTCTCCTCTGTCCTCCTGCACCCCCGTCCTCCTCTCCTCTGTCCCTCCTGCTGCTCCTCTGTCCTCCTGCACCACCATCCTCCTCTCCTCTGTTTTGCTGCACACCCGTCCTACTCTCCTCTGTCTCTCCAGCTGCTCGCCTTCTCCTCTGTCCCCCTGTTCCTGTCCTTCTGCCCCCCTGTCCTCTTCTCTGTCCTCCTGTTCCTGTCCTTCTGCCCCCCTGTCCTCTTCTCCTCTGCCCCCCGATTCCTGTTCTTCTCCCCCCTGTCCCTGTCCTCCTGCCGCCGTCCTCTTCTCCTCTGCCCCCTGTTCCTGTCCTTCTGCCCCCCTGTCCTCTTCTTTTCTGCCCCCCTGTTCCTGTCCTCCTGCCCCCTGTCCTCTACTCCTCTGCCCCCTGCACCTGTCATTCTGCCCCTGTCCTCTTCTCCTCTGCCCCCTGTTCCTGTCCTTCTGCCCCCCTGTCCTCTTCTCCTCTGCCCCCTGTCCTCTTCTCCTCTGCCCCCCTGTCCTCTTCTCCTCTGCCCCCTGTTCCTGTCCTTCTGCCCCCGTCCTCTTCTCCTCTGCCCCCTGTTTCTGTCCTTCTGCCCCCCTGTCCTCTTCTCCTCTGCCCCCCCTGTCCTCTTCTCCTCTGCCCCCACCTGTCCTCTGCTCCTCTGCCCCCACCTGTCCTCTTCTCCTCTGTCCCCACCTGTCCTCTTCTCCTCTGTCCCCACCTGTCCTCTTCTCCTCTGTCCCCCCTGTCCTCTTCTCCTCTGCCCCCCTGTCCTCTTCTCCTCTGCCCCCCTGTCTCCTATCCCCTGCACAGTTTCCCTCACCTCTCTGGGGAAATGGGGGCCGGCTGGGTGGAGGAGCCGCCACTGCACCAGCACTTGCAGCCATCACGGGACAGGAAGCAGCAGAGCTCCCAGCGGCTTCCTGTCAGCGTGAAGCGTGATCGCTCTCAGCGCTGAGGGGCCGGGAGCTGGACACTACATGATGGCTCCGGGCGGCAATGCACTGCCAGCGGCGACACCCTCCCCCACAATGTCTCCAGTTTTCATATGGAGTCTGTGGGGGGGGAGGGAGGTAAGGAAAAAAAAACAAAAAAACCTCTCGTGCTCCCCTGCCTTGTAAATACAGCCCTGCTGCCGCCCCCACACACCTGCCGCCCGGGGCGGACCGCCCCCTCCGCCCCCCCCACGCTACGCCACTGATGACAGTTCAATTCTATGGGCAAAAACACAGCAAAAATGCACAAAAACCGCAGGTTTTCTCCTGCCAAGAATTAAGGTTTTGATAGAAACCCCTAAGGTTTTTCTGCTTTTTTTGCTGCACCATGTGTGTGTGAACATAGCCTAAGGGTACCTTCAAACTGCGGTCAGGTCCGGTCCGGGGCTGTCAGGGGTGAACTTGACAGCCCCGGACCGGATCAGCACACAGAACCGGAGGGCTAATATGCCCTCCGGTCCGGTGTGCAGCCTGCCACAGCTGACGCTGCTTTTGATTCCGGACTGCGGCTCGCAGGGAGTGTGCAGCCGCAGGTGTCTGGTTCCCGGATCCTCCCGGCCCCATAGGCTCCCATGTTAAGGGAGCGCTGGATTGCCCCGGAAGGATCCGGGGGAATCCGGTGGAATCCGGGAGACCCCAATTATGGGGAGATTGTTCTCCCTGGACACAAAAACGTTGCAAGCAAAATGTGGGAGAAAAATCCCACTTCTCCCGGATTCTTCAGGCGAGATGGAAGCCGGATGGCAGATAGCTGCCATCCAGCTCCATCCGGCCCCATAGGATACTATGGGGCCAAAATCCGGTCTGAGGCTGTCACCCCTGACAGCTCCGGACCGTACCTGACCTCAGTGTGAAAGGCACCGTAAGACTGCCAGAACTTCCATTGTTCCTGGGAGTGAAGAAGCTGCAGCCCAAGTTAATGCCTTTTCACATCTGCATTTCTATTCCGTTTGGGTTGCATTATGTTTTTGACAGCATTTTTGCCCAAAAACACAATGAAACGCATGCATTTTTGCACCCATTGATTTTAATGGAAAACGCAATGAAAGTGCAAGTAAAAATACGTAATTTCCAGAAAATGTAAAATGCATGCGTTTTTGCAAATGCAGGCCAGAATGTGCGTGTTGCGTTTTCTGAAAATGACATGTGTTTTTACTTGCATTTTCATTGCGTTTTCCATTTAAATCAATGGGTACGTTTTTGGATGCGTTTCTATGCAGAGGAATGCAAACGTGACCCCCCCCCTTAGATGTGAACTTAGCCTTACTGATTTTCTCTGCACTGCAATGCTCCTATTTATTGGAGTAAGATTTGTTGCACAAAGGAAAGCCAAGAGCAGAATCGCCTTCATGTTCAGGATTGGAGGGTGTCCCTGAGCATGACCCCACAGGGGCTGGCTGGCAGATTTCGGCCTGGGGGAAAAGCACATAGCAGTAGCCCATGAGCAATGAGCTTCAGGGGCAGAGCAGCTTCCCAGACGAACCTGACAGATGGCCAGGCAGCCCCAAAACTGCTGCTTAGCCACTGGCCTGGGGGGCATCTGGGCCAGCCAGCCCCTGACCCCACACCATTTATAATGTTACCGTATATCCCAGCCATACTCATTACATGTTGGGTTTCCCCTTTAATACTTCATTCACACGTCCTTGTGTCAGTGTCATCACAGACCATCCCCCAACTGTCGGTGGTCTCCTGATCTGAATCTGACAGCCCTATACTATGTCTGCATAATTGATAATATTCATATGTTTACACTGTAAAGTTTATCAATTATGGTCGTATAGTGTATAAAACTTTTTCAAAGGCAGAGAATATGATAAAATTATAAAATAACCAATACTAACGCCTTTAGGCTATGTGCACACTTAGCGTTCTAGATGCATTTTTACTTGCAGTGTTTAAAAAGTTCTACAAGTGAAAATGCAACCCAGCAAAGTCTATGGGTTTTCTGCAGTGCTGTGCACACCTTCAGGTTTTTTCACCTACAGATTTTGGTGCAGAATAAAGAAGCAACATGCTCATTCTTTGTCCACTTTTCCCTGGGTTCTCATAGCTTTTACAATAGAAACACATTGGAAAAAGAGGGCAGAAAAACTCACCAAAAAACTCACTTAACATGCTAAAAACGTAGCATTTTATTCTGCATAAAGATGTGTTTTTTGATACAGAAAAAAAACTGCTAGGTGTGCACATAGCCATAAATTGCTCCGGTCCCTAACACTTTCTGTTTACTTTCGACCGGCTGATCTGTGCTGGTCACAAGTTTAGACACGTGATAATCTGAACAGCAGATTAAAGAGTTGTTGTGTCAAACTCCCTGATTTAAAAAAAAAATGATAACTTGGAAAACATCATTAAATATTCTGTTCATTGTATAAATATTTGAAATTGGATACCAATAATTTTTCCTATACAGATATTCAACAAATGGACTCCCAGTTTATAGATGATATTATGTGCTGAGGACACAGAACACGATTCACATCTAATGGGCTCCTGCACATAGATTTTGCGCGTTTGCTTGTAATATAACCGTTTTCTGACGTACGATATAATTTAATGGTGGCCAAGGCTAACTTTACAGTAAAGGTGCATTTAGGTTCTCAGATCACTCCCCATACATGACTGACACTTGACTATATACAAGTCAATCAATGTTCATTCTTTGACTATTCACACGGCCAATACATACTATATGGCAGTGTTTCCCAATTCCAGTCCTCAAGAGCCACCAACATGTCATGCTTTCAGGATTTCCTTAGTATTACACAGGTGATAATTTAATCACCCTCACTGGTGATGATTCCAACACCTTCAAAATGCTAAGGAAATCCTGAAAACAAGACTTGTTGGTGGCTCTTGAGGCTGGAGTTGGGGAACACTGCTATATGGGGTCAGAATCGTTTGCATATAGTTTGCAGCACATTACCTAATTACACAGAACAATGTGCTGCAACGAAGATGATTTGATGGCCTGCATGAACGATCCAACATCGGCTGATTGGTAGGATGAGTAGACATGTTCATGATCGGTAATGAACCTGTGTCAAATTAAAGTGGCTGTTTAGTCTATAATCTTCAGGAGCGCACTGCTCCCTAGCCTCCCTGCTTCCTGCTTGCTGGGAGTTGGTGCGCTCCTGATGATTAACAGTCCAGTGTAGTGGCTGGCCCAAACTGTGTACAAGTAGAAGCAGCTTTATCTCTGCAGTAGCAGAGGAGCGTAGAGAATTGGTGCAGAGCTTACAAACTGCACAGCAAAGAGCTTATATGCAGGCTTAAAAGAAACCAGCTATGGCTGACAGACTGCAGGGGTGGCCACTAACCTAGGCAACAAGGAATGAACTACAGAATTAAAAATGACTCCATTCTTCAGAACAGAAGGGTTTTTAAAACATAGAAATAGTATAGTTGCTTGTTTTAACAGTCAGTTTGCACATTTAAAGGGATTCTATCAGCACTAACTAACTGACTGACTATTTATATTGTTGAGTTTCTTTCTAAAAGGTAATGTTGTATATGTGCTCCCTGACTGATAAAAAACACTACTTTAATTTATATGCAAATGAAGTTTAGGACCTCTGGGCATAATCAGAGCACTTAATAAGTCTCTGCCCCACCTGGCTCTATTCACTGCCCAGCCCCACCACCTTCCTCTGCTTGACTGACAGCTCTCCAGGTTAACTACACAGTCAATGTCAGCAACGGTTGGGAATTATTGATACTAGCATATTAGAAAATAGGTTAGGCTATATAGATAGTGATTAAATGATATTTACTTTTGCCTTTGGACCACCCCTTTAAGCTTCATTTGCACGTGAATTAAATCAGCGTGTTTCTTCCGGCCAGGGAGCAATAGATGCGTAAGGATCGCTGGAATGTCGCTACGTGGTCGCTGGTGAGATGTCAAACAGTCAGATCTACTGAACGACGCAGCAACGATATGGGGACCTGTATAACGACCTCAGTGGTCGTTGGGACCCTGTCGCACAGCAGCTAATCTGACGACTCAGAACTATGTGGCTGAGTTTTCAGTTGCCAACAAGGTCGTTGTTAAGGCATCAAACACACAGATCTATGCTGCCCGGCGGGAGCCTGACGATCAAAAAATGGTCCAGGCCATTCCGACACGATTGGCGATGTCACAGCAGGGGCCTGGTCACTGCTACGTGTCAAACATAGCGAGATCGCTGGTGAGGTCACTGTTACGTCACAAACCTGTGACGAAACAGCGATCTCGCTAGGTGTGATGGGGGCTTAAGTAAAGCCATGGATCATATTATCTTTCAAAGAGAATCATGACAGTTTGAGGGGCTGAATTGTGGTGACAGAACCCCTTTAAGAAGATGAGACAACCCCTTTAACCATTGTCAAAAACTCAATGTCTTAATACATTTGTTAGAAACTAGACAATTGTTAGTGGTTCATCACACCATTGTGTAATTGGGTGATGGTCCAACCTCCGAACAAATCCGAAATGTTCTTTTATGTTTTAACTTTATACAGGAGAAAAATCCATTAATAAAATATCTAACATATAATATATATTTTCTTTAGTCTTTTAAAGGAGAACCACAGCCCAATAAAATCCAAGAGAATGTAAGTTCATTATACCATACAGGATAACAATAAGCCATCACAAGTGACCAATGATTACCAGGTTATTTGATCAAATGCAATTATAAACTAAATAATTTTATACAAATTCTAATATAAAAATATTATACAGATATATTTAAAATATACAGGCAAAAAGCTTTTGTATTCCTTAAATTGTACAACTACTATAATTAAAGGGCCTGTCCACTACTCATTCCACGTCTGCCCTCGTTAAAATAAAAAAAAATCTTATACTCACCTCCTGTGCCGACACCGTTGCAGTGTCCGCACTCAGTCTTCCGGAGCTCATTTGAGGTTGGTACGTCGCCCAATCAAAGCCAGCTTTACTCTCCCCTCCTTCAGATGTATAAGTAATCAAGAGGCAGTGAGTGGCAGCCGCAGCCCCGGGAGAGAGAGTGCCGAGACCGCTGCAATAGCGCCGTCAGGGGTGGAGAATATAAGTTTTTTTATTTTAATGGATGGGGGCGCTAACAAGTAAAATGAGAAGGTGTTTCCCTAGTAGTGGACAGCACCTTTAATATTTCTTTTTATTTATCTTTGGTTATTTTCCCATCGTGGAAATGAAACTTTTTTCAGAAATTACATCTATTATTTATTTCAACCCACAAATATGTATATAGATAGAAGAGAATTCAGGATGAAGTATGGAACCTGTCACCATGAGAAACGCTCTTTACCGGCATGTATAATGGTAATCTGCAGGGACCAAGGCATTAAAACCCTAGGATGCCGGTTTACTGGTAGCGCAGCTAAAGGGAGGAAATGAAGTTTTATTCTTCCTGCAGCTGTTCTCTTCCACTCTTGGACGTGGTGCAGGGAGCTGTTACAGTCAGTGATAAGTATTCAGTGAGCATGGCTGTATATTCAACATTGCGTGTTTTCAGCATTGTAGCTCTCTGGTAGGCATTAGATGGTGCTCACACAGGCAGTGCAGTTTGCTCCAAACATGTACAGTTTTATTGAGTTCATAAAACTCCAAGGGATTCAACAACCAAAACAGCCTATTCTGTGCACAAAGTTATAACTGCAAATAAAGAGTTAATTTAACAGGCACAAGTATGTCAGTGCGGGCTCACACAAACAGATTACAGTATGTTTAGTCCTTTCAGTCTGGGTGGGCCCTTCAGCCTGAGCTCCAGCAGCTTACCCCGCACCAATAGAAGTATATAACTCCATGCACAAATCCCCCTACACAGCCAGGACACTCAATAGTTTCCACACATGGCCCTCTGCTCAATCCTTAGCACACTTAGAGACCTAGGTAAACACATGCTCTACTTCATAGTCAAAGCTAGTCAGGTGTATCTTATTAAGGTCTGTAGTGCTAGGATTTCAGCAAGTCCTATCTGGCTTTGCTAAAACGTAAATAGCATTTCTCGAGGTGACAGGTTTTCTTTAAACCAAACTGTATTATAACATATACATAATATATATAGTATAGAATTATATTTATTCATTCAGATTTGCTACTAATTCAGTTTTATGAGATTAGTTTCTAGGTTTCGTATCACATAAGTAATGAAACATAATACATCCACCCAATCTAAACAGATCTGAATATCCATAGGGTATGATAACCTTACGGAGGTAATATCATTGCCCTCCACTATTAAGGGGGTTGTACGGTCTAAATCCATAAGTCTGCATTCACTGAATGTAACTGAAGATTTGTGAATCATCACATCGTATGCACCATGCACTGTGAAAATTCGCTGGTGGCAGACTATGGAGTGGCAGTCACGTGGTCGCAGGTATGTGATAGGCACACTCTCCGCCAGATTCCGACTAGATAGGCACCACCTTGCTCAATACACTTGCATTGAGTGAGGCTGCCCTTCTCCAGATGGATTCACATGTCACATTATTGAGGCCATGTCACCGCCATTCCCGGCTATGACACCAGTTAATCCTCACAGGGAACAGTACATGTGATGTGAGGATTCACAAATTTTCATTCGCATACAGTGAATACAGACTTATGAAGTTAGACCAGGCAACCCTTTTGACGGGTATTCCCAACTCACACCTTTGGGATTCAGGCCTATTATGATAATGGGAGTTCTACTTGTTTGTCCATTAAAATAATTCCTACACAAGTAAATGAAGAGAGCCACGCACAGGAGTGTCCATCTCCTCATTTGCTCTGTTGGTATACAGTGTCAGGTATAAGGGGATATGAAGGAGGTCGGGGGACCCCAGTTGTTAAAATACAGTAAATGTAAGTTGGAACTGTAACTATCAGACACTTATGGCATATCATTTTAACCATTGATAACTATATATCACTAAGCCATCACTAACAGATCAATCATCCATGTTGTAGGGTGTGGAGGAGCAGGTAGCATTATCTGTGTCTGCAAACCCAACCCCAGAGCAGATCTCAGTCCAGGACACTAAACTCCCTGACACAAATGTCCAACCACAGGAGACCGAGGAACCCGCGGTGGAGCCACCTTCACGCTCACTTCCTTTCTGGAGAAAGGTTGGAAAAAATCTGGTGCTTTCTATATGGGTTATATACTGGTTTCATCTTCCACCCAAAGCTTGGGTTTACATACTCTGCCCATTTAGGGCAACCTTTCCTGTCTTTCAGCTATGCCAACCTCAAGAACTCACTACAGATACAATACTAATGGGCTGTATCATTTTTTACTTTAAGGGACTGTTCACACACATTTTTTTATATATATTTTATTGGGTCCAAAAATCCCTGCTGATAATTTTAAAGATTATCTTTATAGCCAGGTTTTCTGACACGGAATTGTACAACCCTGACTGCAGCCACCACTAGAGGGAGCTCATGAGCTTACTGCAGACTCTTTATACATTGAGCTCCATAAGAACACAGTATACAGATGGCTCTATAGCTCCCTCTAGTGGTGACTATTAATCTAAAACTTTATACTATGTCTATGTAGGGAAATTTATGATTGGCTAGAAAAATGTAGTTCTACAATAAGGAGAAATCAACTGCATTTATAAGAAGGATTGTTTTAGACAAATTTCTTTACTGTAAGGACAGTCACAGTGTGAAACTGTCTGAGAAAGCTTTGATGATTTGATGAAAGATTGTAACCATGATGACATAATATTACAACATGCTTGTTCTACATTACTGGAGAACACTGTTTCATCTGATCTGTCATATTCAGAGTTAGGAACTTTTTCTTTTCTTGTAGGATTAAGACACTTGTCTTATACCTTTTATCTTCTTTCAACCATTCTGACTGTGTCTCTATCAAATCTTTCCAAGGTCTTACATTGTCTGACATCTGTCTGCTAACATCCTAACTCTTCTATTCATTTATTAATATTTGTTTCTAGTCTTTTAAAGGAGATCCCCAACCTCGTAAAATTCAAGAAAATGTAAGTTAACCCTGTAAAACAAGTACACAATCTATCCTGTATGGGGTAATGAGGAGCAAAATGCAATGTATTTACTAATATCTTAGAATGACCATTAACATCATTAGCTATTACTATCTTATAATAATGATTTTAATGACTATAACACCATCTCTATGTGTAGCCGTCTTAGTTCCAATGAGCTATTGCATGTCCCATGCACCATTTTGCTCTATTTCATATTTTGAGCCCACTTGGTAATTTTTGCACCATATGACACTGATCTTTTCCTATTTGTATCTTAAAGGTATGTGCACATGATCCGGAGGCACTGTGTGTTGGACGCAGTGTCTCCGGACCTGCAGGAAGTCATGGGTGAACGCTGGGAGACCCCAGCCATCCTGTGCCCATGATCTGCATTCGCTGCAGAGTGGCTTTTCCCTGCATTTACCCGCTGTAGATGACTCCCGACTCCACAATAATAGATTAACATGGTGCGGAGATGTGTAAGTCCGGCAACCCACACCATAGGAGAAATAACGCTGAGGTGGGGAGAAGCACAGTGGGCAGAAGGTTTCTAGAAATCCCACCCACTGTGCTGGTACTGTACAATGCAGTATTTTGGACGCAGCGATAAGACGCTGCACCCAAAACGCTGCTAATCCGGATCGTGTGCATGCAGCCTTAACCAACTAGACTTGGGATATGTCATAGCTTGTGACTTCCTATGTAACAACTCCCTTCCATCTAATGACTAATCTCTGTTGTAGGTTGTGGTAGAGCCGCCAGTTATGTCTGTGTCTATAAACGCGGAGAAGTCGCCCCCTGAACAGGTTCCCACACCAGACACAAAACCATTAGATTCTGACTCACAACAACCCGAGAGGGAAAAACCCCAAAAAGAAGTCACGGCCCGTTCCCTGCCCTTCTGGAGGAAGGTTGGCAAAATTGAATGAGATAATATCAATGTTGTATCTCTAATTGGACTACAATAAGCTTATTGCATCCATGATTGTGAACTCAGTCCTGCTGTGTACCATGGCCTCTGTGCACACATGAACACCATAATGAAGACTTACCCTCTGTATTCTTGGCTGGGACAGGGGATGAACAGAAGGTAGATAGCTATGGAATACGTGGCTCCCGAACCAAGGAGGTGCTTTATAATATCCCTGATCAGCTGTCACACCCACACAGCACTGCTGCTAATCCAAGAGGGAGAATTTACTAAAAGCCGGCCTTTTCTCTGTTTCTTACATTATTATTATTTATTATTATAGCACCATTTATTACATGGCGCTTTACATGTGAAAAGGGACATACATAGACATGCACAACAATTATGAACAATACAAGGCACAGAGAGGACCCCGCCCAAGAGGGCTCACAGTCTACAAGGGATGGGTGAGGATACAGTAGGTGAGGAAAGAGAAAGGACCATGCTTATGAGGGATCACAGTCTACAAAGGATGGTGAGGATACAGTAGGTGAGAAGAGAGGACCCTGCCCACGAGGGCTCACAGTCTACAAGGAATGGGTGAGGATACACTAGGAGAGGGTAGGGCTGGTCGTGCAGTGGTTTTGTTGACTGAGACTCACTGCAGGTTGAAGGCTTGTTGAAAGAGGTGAGTCTTCAGGTTTCTATTGTAGGTGAGAGTCTGTTGTGTTGGGGAAGACACTTCCAGAGTATGGTGGCTGCACAGGAGAAATCATATATGCGGTTATGGGAAGAAGAGATAAGAGGGGAATAGAGAAGGAGATCTTGAGTAGATAGCAGGTTGTGTGAAGGTAGGTACCTAGAGACCATGTCACACATATATGGAAGGGACAGGTTGTGGATGGCTTTGTTTGTTATGGTTAGGGTTTTGAACTGGGGTCTCTGGGCAATGGAAAGCCAGTAAAGGGCTTGGCAGAGAGGAGAGGCCAGGGAATAGCAGTGAGACAGGTTGATTAGACAGGCAGCAGAGGTTAGGATAGATTAGAGGGGTGCAAGAATGCTACAGGGGAGGCCAGAGAGTAGGTGGTTGCAGTAGTTGGAGCGGGAGATGATGAGGGCATGCACAAGTGTTTTTTCAGTTTCTTGGTCAAGGAATGTACTTATCCGAGAAATATATTTGAGTTGGAGTTGGCAGAAGGTGGCATGGGCTTGGATGTGTAGCTTGAAGGAGAGGGCAACGTCGAGGATCACCCTGAGGCATGGAGCATGTGGGGTTGGGGAAAGAGATAAGCCATTTACTTTGATGGGCAGGACTGGTACATGGATAATAGATTTAAAGAAAGTGAATTAGCTGCTTGGTGACAGTTTACATGCAACTGGACATGTTTGAGCTTGGAGTGGTCAGTTGATCTGTGACAGGGCTATCATTGGAAGCATTTTACTCATAGGATGGGGGTCAGAGAAGGTTGTACTGCTTGAGTGTGGCAGCTATAACATCATGGCTGGCACCAATGGGGTTAACACTGATGGGGGCTTCCATTAAGGTAATACACATTACATTCTTAAGGGGCTTCTGCCATTTTATGGGGCATTGTGCTTAGAATCATGGGTATGCTGTGGCTGACACTGTTATGGAAATAGTAGAGAGCATGCAGAAATCAGTACACAGAGCAAGAATCTCCAATAGAAACATAGTGTTTACTAAACATCCAAAAACAAAAAAAATAAAAACATTTAAAAGGTCACAATTGTCCTGAACCAACCAGGGGCCCCTGTGACAAGAGAGCATTCCCTCCTGCTCTGCATTACAATACAGCATCTAAGGTAAATCCAGCAACACATCCTAAATAAAGTACTAAAGTAAGTAACTAAAGTAAGAAACACATGAGAAGTAGTGATTGCATAATGTTATACTGAACAATAATATATTGGCAGAATGTGTAAAGTGCAGGATTTATAATATGCAAGAATACAAATGTATCAGCACAAAGTGAAATATATAAGAAAAAAAACTAAATAATACGGATAACGTAAAAAAATGCACGTACAGTGCAAAAAGGCACCATTATAGTAGTGGGCAAGCAATATATTAGAATCTGTTTAGATATAATAGAAAATATGCTCCCAAGACAATCCCATAAGTATAGTCCCAAAGAGAACATGATGGTGACCCTTAGATAAAGACCCAGAAGGAAAAAGCAGAGCAGACAACCTCCCCATGATTATTGCCACTAATAAAGTGGCTTCCTCCAGGGTCCCCTATGAGAAGACATGGACATGGGTAATGTATTTTAATTAGATCTTAGAAGAAAACTTGAAATAAACCCAGAATTGTTGGAGTGCAATTCTTATTGTGCATATTGGGTTATGGATGAGTAGGGGTCAACTTAAACTGAACATGCACCCTAGATTGGTAAGCCTTAGAGAGATACGGTATAATGGGTTCATGATACACACCTGGTCAAAATTATTGGTACCCCTCGTTTAATGAAAGAAAACCCCACAATGGTGAGAGAAATAACTTGAATCTGACAAAAGTAATAATAAATAAATCTATGAAAATGAACAAATGAAAGTCAGACATTGCTCGTCAACCATGCTGCTACTGAATTTTATAAAAAAATTAAACTCATGAAATCGGCCTGAACAGAAATGATGGTCCCTTAACTCAGTATTTTGTTGCACAATCTTTTGAGGCAATCACTGCAATCAAACGATTCCTGTAACTGTCAATGAAACGTCTGCACCTCTCCACAGGTACACTTCAAGAGCAAACTGCTCCAGTTGTCTGGTGTTTGAAGGTTGCCTTTTCCAGACGGCATGTTTCAGCTCTTTCCAAAGATGCTCAATAGGATTTAGTTCAGAGTTCATAGAAGACCACTTCAGAATAATCCAAAGTTTTCCTCTTAGCCATTCTTGGGTGTTTTTAGCTGTGTATTTTGGGCCATTATCCTATTGCAAGACCCAAGACCTGCGACTCTGACCAAGCTTTCAGACACTGGGCAGCACTCTAGAATCCCTTGATAGTCTTGAGATTTTGTTGTACCCTGCACAGATCCAAGACACCCTGTGCCAGATGCAGCAAAGCAGCCGCAGAGCATAACTGAGCCTCCTCCATGTTTCACAGTAGGACAGTGTTCTTTTCTTGATATGCTTCATTTTTCCGTTTGTGAACATAAAGCTGAAGTGCCTTACCAAAAAGTTCCATTTTTGTCTCATCTGTCAATAGGGCATTCTCCCAAAAGCTTTGTTGCTTGTCTACATGTAGTTTGACAAATTCCAGTCTGGCTTTTTTATTAATTTTTTTCAACAATGGTGTCCTCCTTGGTTGTCTCCTATGAAGTCCACTTTTGGCTCAAACAATGGCGGATGGTGGAATCTGACACTGATGTTCCTTCAGCTTGAAGTTTGCCTTTAATCTCTTTAGAAGTTTTCCTGGGCTCTTTCGTTACCATTCATATTTTTTGTGTCTTTGATTTGTCATCAATTTTCCTCCTGCAGCCACATCCAGGGAGGTTGGCTACAGTCCCACGGATCTTAAATTTCTGAATAATATGTGCAACTGTAGTCACAGGAACATCAAGCTGCTTGGAGATGGTCTTCTAACCTTTACCTTTAACATGCTTGTCTATAATTTTCTTTTTAATCTCCTGAGACTACTCTTTCCTTTGCTTCCTCTGGTCCATTGAGTGTGGTACACACCATGTCACTAAAGAGCACAGTGAGTATCTGTAGCCCTATATATAAGCCTACTGACTGATTACAATATTGTAGACACCTGTGATGCTAATTAGTGGACAAACCTTGATTTAAAATGTCCCTTTATTTTCGGGGGTACCATCATTTCAGTCCAGGCCTATTTCATGAGTTTAATTTTTTTTTTTAATTCTGTGGAAGCAGGGTTGAAAAGCAATGTTTGTCTGTCATTTGTTCATTTTCATAGATGTTTTATTTAGTATTACTTTTGTCAGATTCAAGTTATTTCTGTGACCATTGTGGGGTTTTCTTTCATTAAAGAGGGGTACCAACAATTTTGACCACATATGTATATTTGCTACTACTAAAAGGGTTATCTGGGGCTTTGCTTATTTTTAGGTATGAGGCTAGGATCTTACAGACAGGTAGTTGCTCACTACCTGTCTGGTCTGGCTTGAGCCAATCTCTACCGGCTCCTGCTGGCGATTCTATGGCTTCCGGTGATGTCATGTCTCCAAAAATCAACAGCTTCTCTTCCTCTCTGCTTTGCTGAAGGGGAATCGCTATTGATGTTATAGCAATTGACAGCCAGCTCACTGCTGCCTAATTTTGGGAAGCCCGCTGTTAATAAGTATAATATTAGCAATGAGACCTCATCACTGATTATGCCCGGAAAAGGAAGAACATCTCAGTTGACGTGAGGTTGAATGAAGCAGTAGAATCATCGGCAGGTGTAGTTCGAGACAACTCTGAGCCAGCATAGATCGACGACTGGCAGAACAGGCAGGTAGTTAACAACTACCTGTCTGTAAGGTCTTGGCCAATATGCAATAATAGGCAAAGTCGTAGATAACCCCTTAAACAGGAGATGGAGGGTATGGGTGGGTCCTTAGCAAGTTTCACCCTAGCTATCTCCACTCATTTAAATCTGTCAATTCCACAATCTTTAAACAAATAAGTAGATAAAAATATATGTGAACACATTAAGTTATCAGAAAAACAGATGTAAACATTATGAAAGACACGACTTTTGTGACCTCTTTCCGTTTTCTCAGTAACAAAACTGTCATTTAACTGATTTTCTCTCTCTCCAGTCTTTTAAAGCAGATCCTCCGCCACAAAAAGTCTCTGAAAGTGTAAGTTAAATAGGCAGGAATATGTATAGAAGAATATAGAATATATAGAAGCTCTTAATTAATTTCCACAAGTCAACCTTAAAGCCGGATTCAGATTAGTATATGAAAAATGAACCATTTCTTAATCGGGAAAAAAATGATAATTTTTCAGTTGTATATCTGTTTTTCACAACTGTATGTCCATTTTTTATATCCCTACATCATCCATAATTAAATAATAATAAGAGGTGAAATACAGTTTCCCCTTTTTAGAATTGCAGGGTAATCATTCATATAACCTACACCAGTCACTCACATTGGAATGAGCGCTGTCCTTGTATAGTCTGTTTAGCACCAGATTAACATACGGACCAAATAAGTGCTCATCTAAATGAACCCCAAGGGTATGTGTACGCACATCTCTTTCAGGTGTATCAGTTCCAAAATCCTCCTGAAAAAGCACTTAAAGTAAGCGAAACAGCTGAACATATGCACTACAATGTAAACACTACTTTCCGATCACATGTTCAGTGTTTTTGAGCTTCCTTTAAACACTTTAGGCTTCGAAAGCCGCAACATGGTTAATACAAGTGACGGCTCCATTCTTCAGGCGGCTTCTGCTTGGAAGCCGCTCACTACTTTATAAAACACCAAAAGAAAGTCAACCTCACAGATACCCAAAAAAAACATTTCAGCAAAATTATCAGCATTTTCCTGAAGCATCTTCTGCTTGGAAATATTGGCGGGTACGATGGCATCTAACAGTCAGCATGTGCACATGCCCACATACCCTTAGGTTGAGCCCAATGGACAACTATGTTCTGTTGCAGTTCCTGCCACTAAATTTGTGCATTATTTTGTGTCACTTATGTGTAGTATGGAGCTGAATAATATTAGCATCAGGACTAAGGAAGTGATTCAGATAAAGAAAACAGTAATAAATTATAAGGCCATGGCCAAAAGTGTTGACACCCTTGAAATTCACCCAGAAAGTGAAGTATGTCTCCCAGAAAATGATTGCAAATTACACACGTTTTGTTATATGCTTTTATCTCCTTTGCATGTATTGGAGTGATACAAAAAAAGAAGACAAGTTGGACATAATTTCATACAAGATTCCAAAAATGGGCCGGACAATATTGTTGGCATTTTCAACTTATCGTAATATTTGGCTGCACCCTTTGAAACAAATAACTGCAATCAATAACTTCTTATAATAATCAACAAGCTTCTTAAGGTACCGTCACATGGGACGATCTCTACGGCGATGTTGCTGGCAACTTAGGGGCGTGGCTAAGTTGCGGCAACATCGCTCATGAGTTGACAGGGCGATAATAAGGCGATAAATTGCCTAAGCAACATCGCCAGGTTTCCCAACATGTTGGGAAACCTGGGGATATTGCTCAGGCGATCTGCCTGCATCGCCCTGTGTGACGCCGCAACTGTGATGTTGCCGGCAACTTCCCCCATAGACTCCTATGTTATGGATCGCTGGCAGCGATAGTTGCCGGCAAGAACGCAGATGCGTTGCCGGCGATATCGCTGCGTGTGACATCACAACAGCAACCATGGCATTGCACCAAAAAAGTGCGCGCTCTCGTGAGTTGCCAGCAACATCGCCACAGAGAGCGCCCCGTGTGAAGGTACCTTTACATGTCTCATCTAGAATTTTGGACTCTTCTTTTGTAAACTGCTCCAAGTTTCTCATATATGAAGGCGTCTTCTCCCAACAGCAATTTTAAGATCTCTCCACGGGTATTAAATGGGATTTAGATCTGGCCTCATTGCTGCCACTTCAGAACTCTCCAGCACTTTGTTTCCATCCATTTCAGGGGGCTTCTTGAAGTATGTTGTGGCTCACTGTCCTGCTGAAAGACCCATAACCTAGGAGGCTAATCTAGTTTTCTGACACCGGGCACTACATTGTGACCCAAAATCCTTTGGTAACCTTCAGGTTTCATGATTCCTTCCACACTGTGAAGGCACCCAGTGCAAGAGGCAGCAAAACAGACCCAAAACATATTTGAGCCTCCACCATATTTGACTGTAGGTCATGTGTTCCTTTACCAAAAAGCTATATCATGGTCTCATCTGTCCACAAGACACTTTCCCAGAAGGATTTTGGCTTACTCAAGTACAGTACATTTTGGCAAATGGCAGTGTTGCTTTTATATGTCTGTGTCAGTAGTGGTGTCCTCCTGGGATTCCTGTCACAGCATTTAATTTCACTCAAATGTCGAGGGAGAGTTCGAGCTGACACTGATGCACTCTGAACCTGCAGGATGGCTTGAATTTCTTTGGAGCTTAATTTGGGTTGTTTATCCACCATCCGGACTATCCTACATGGAAACCTTTGATCAATTTTTCTCTGTTATCCACCTCCAGTGAGATTAGCTATAGTGCCATGGTTCGTAAGCTCTTGATTACGTTGTGCACCGTGGAAAAAGAAACATCAAGATCTCTGGAGAGGGACTTGTAAACTTGAGATTGTCAATATTTTTCAACAATTTTGATTCTCAAATCCTCAGACAGCTCTCTTTTCCTCTTTCTGTTCTCTATGCTAGGTAGGTGAAGCACACACAGACACACATTGCAAAGATTGAGTGAATTTCTCCCCTTTTTATCTAGTTTCAGGAATGATTTTCATATTGCCCACACCTTTTACTTGTCACAGGTAAATGCGAACGAGCATCACATGCTTGAAACAAAGTTGGTTACCCACAATTTTGGAAAGATGTGAATAATTTCGTTATTTTGGGGGTTTTGCGTGAAATTATGTCAAATTTGCCTTTTTTTCTATGTTGTTTCAATACACACAAAGGAAATAAACGTGTATAACAAAACTTGTAATTTCAATGATTTTCTGAGACAACTTCAAGGGCGCTAGCACTTTTGGCCATGACTCTATATACAATATGTGTACAAAATAGATATAATATACAGGGAGAATGTATATAATTGCTATTATTGTTTGTAAATAATAGCTATAATATACAGTGTATATATCAATGATATATCATGTATATATTCGTAATATACAAGGTGTATAGTAGAATAGTAATAATAGTGTATATAGTGATTATACATAGGGTCTGTAATAGTATAATAACTTAATAATAGTCTATACTTATTTTGATAGAGATACATATGTTACCACCTATGAGAACTGCTTCTTTGGGTCTCAATATCATCCAGTCAGTTCTGTGTCGTTGTCTCCTATATGTAATGACTAATCTCTGTTGTAGGTTGTGGTAGAGCAGCCCGTTGTGTCTGTGTCTGTAAATTCGGAGAAGTCGCCCCCAGAACAGGTTCTCACTCTGGAAACAAAACCCTTAGACTCTGTTACAAAACAAGCACAAGAGAGCGAAAAACCTCAAAAAGAAGCCACGGCCCGACCAGGGCTGTTCTGGAGGAAGGTCAGCTATATGTAACAGATGGGTCCTCCTGGCCTCCCCTGTGTAGTTATATATATATAGTATACGTATCAGCCATATGCTCATGTCACATTTATAGTTTACATTTGGTGCACACTTTACAGGGAGTAGACAGTCTTATTCTTTTTTTTTTTAATCAATTTGTTAAAGCTGGTTTCACACAGACGTTTCTTAGAATCTGGGGGAATGCGGGAAAAACTTGCATCCCGCCGGATTCACCTATATGCACCCACATCAGTATTATCACTGTCTTATGGATCAGTGATAATATTGGTGCATAAGCATCCCATTGCATTGTACCTTTTTCCGCAGGATCCGGTGGAAAATGACACGCCCCCTACTGGTTGTGTCATTTGGATTCTGAGCATGCGCAGTTGAAAAACCCGGATCCGGCATACGAATTCAGTGGGATCCGGAATCCGCCCAATCGAGGTTACATAGAGCCACATTTTAATTTACACCCGGATCCGGGTGTTCACAGTTTTTGACACGGACACCAAAATCACAACATGTTTCAATTTTGGTCTAAGTGAAGAAACCGTGGGCACCCGAATCAGGGGGAAACGGAAAGAGCTGGATGCAAGTTGCTGCGGCCACATTGA